>CM076570.1:1554566557-1554861778 GCA_034641835.2 Pinus albicaulis
CATTGAATTCTATCCCATTAAGGGAATTTTGAAGTCTAAAATGGGCCTCCTAAGGAAATTATAAAATAATAGTGGAAATAAAAAAATAATATTTGATTACATCATCAAATTTTGGAGGGAAAAAAGAAAAAAACTACTTTTTCAACTCATACTTTTAACTTATCTCCCAATTTTTTTAATCAAATTTCGAGTGAGAGTATTCATTGGATTCAAAATTTAATTCCTCATCCAAGGAGTGCACATGTTGCATACTTTCGATGGATCCTACTACACGAAAAAAGAGAAATACATGAAAAACATGATTGCAATCACGTTTTTTCATGTATTTCTCATTTTTCATGTAGCAGAGTCTATCAAAGTATGTAACATGGGTACTCCTTGGATGAGGAATTAAATTTTCCATCCAAAAAGTACTCCCACTCGAAATTTGAGTAAAAACTTTTGAAAATATAAGTTGAATAAATAGTTTTATTATTTTGTTATTTTTAATCCTTTTACCCTTTTACTTAAAAAATGGCGAATCATCTTCCATGGTTGACATCATCACCTTGAATCTTATTGGTTCTTATAAAGTTTATTTTGGTTGTACATTTTTCTTAGGAGGCCCATTTTAGACCTCAAAATTCCCCTAATGCACACGTCCTTTGACGTGATCCAATGTATAATTGCAGATAATTTAGATATGGCACGTCCTAGGTCTTGGGGGAAGTCATGTTTCACACACCCACACATGAACAAAGGATAATGACCTTGAAAAGTTATAAAAACATGAAATAATATGCAAAACTAGTTATGTTTTATGATCCCTGCATGAGATAAAATTTATTAATATAACAAATAATAGAATCATGTTTTTAACATTATAAGTACTCTTAGAAGATTCAAATGCTCATGTGATTTCAAAACCATGAAGCATCGTCGTAGTGAAGAACCATATGAAGATGACACCCACACACCCACTATCACTTCGTTTGCCAAAGAAAGATCATTTTTTTTTAAATCCATGGGACATCACCTTATTTGAAATACCAATTAGAGGGACTAGCCTCTGAGCCTATACATTCTAATCGTCTTGGCCAATGTTTGTTTTTAGTTTTTGAAGTAATAATATTTTCCTAACAACCAATGTGTCACTTTCTTTTTGATGATATGTGCCTCCATAAAGAATATGAAACATTTTTAAAGATATGCATGGGATCTAATAAGTGGGTAATCTTAAGATGCTCCCAATATGGGAGGTTATAAAAGATAGATTTACTTTTCATCCCAATGGGAAATCTCTCAACATAGGTGTCTAATAAATATGGATCATCGAACATAGGCTCCCCATTTAAATCGAACATTTATATGAACTCCTTCTCCTTCTCTCTCTCATATGCTCTAATCCATTCATTTGGTGTCGTTATTTCAGGCCTTTCAGTTCTCTCTAGTTTTCCATTGAAAGAAGATGCTTCTCTTCTGTAAAGGTGTACTTCTGGGAGGAATACCCTGGATCATTCATACACTAGATTTCGTAGGTTGTTGGACCACATAGCTTTCAAAGAAGGTCCACAACATTTACATCCATAATACCCTTTTGTTACAAGGCCTGTGAAATTATTGTATACAATATGCATGGCACATTAAATAATATCATGAAGATTAGAACAATTACAACAAATCAAATCATTAATATTCAAAATAATATTGTTACGTGTATAAACAAATCAATAAACATGTAATTTACTAAAGCAAACTCCTAAGCCTAGATAATCATGTGTTGTGTAAGGACATATGTCATACAATGTAAAACTCCTCTCTGCTGTGATGGGCCTTGATACATTGTATACATTTATCCCATCCCATAATTCCTTCAATTCATCTACTAGTGGTTGTAAGCAGACATCCATATTCTTCACTTGTCTTCTACTAGGGACTATGAGATCCAACATAAGATGTTCATTCTTCACGGACAACCACGTGGGATATTATTATTGATCACTACTACAGGCTAAACAGAATAGTTGGTGTTCCAAAGGGAATATTGGTTGACGCCATCCATGGTTATGATGAGTCATAGACTTCATACTTCATCCTTAAACTTTTTGGGCCATGTATCCTCTATATGCTTCATGGCTATTGAATCCCTTGGGAATCTCATAACTCCCAACTCACTTCTGTGTGAGGCATGTCGTCCCTGCAACATAGCTAATTCTTTGCAACAAAAGAGCCTTTGAATCCTTGGGATTATAGGCATGTGCCTCAATATATTAAAAGGAGGACCACATTATTTACCCTTCTTTTTTTATTTATCATACTTTTCATGCCCACATTTCAGACATATCTCTTTGTCTACATATTTTCCTCTATATAGAATACAATAATTTGGACCCGCATGATATGATATGTACTCAACACCCAACATTTTCAATAATTTATTTGCCTCTTCGTAGCTACCTGTTATGCGGATAAAATCCTTCTTGTGGACAAGAACGATCTCCCTAGTATCCTAAGGATATCTAGAAACAAACAACCAAATGCAAACCATTTTATCTAGACTATTGTGATTCAGAATTATTAATTAACTAAGTAAGAGGAGATGCTCCTACCTAAAGTCCAACACTTGTTGTAATCTTTAATCAAATTTCTCCAAAAGAGGTCAATTCAGCATGTAAGACCTGCATTCAAAGACAAAAACATGGATTAAAAGCACTTGCAAGATATAATAATTCAGAAACACTAATGTATCTTAGTGATCAAGGAATCCAAGAATTAAATTACTCAAATAGATACATGAACAATCTAATGAGAGAATGGAATCCATTTGTATTAACTTGTATAATAAGAAGTAACCTTACAACCTTGTCACCTTGATGTTATATAGGTTCTTCCAGGGTCCTGAACAATCGTTTTCCCTCGGTTTGACAAGCCTTCTCCTCTCTGAACTAGCATGAAAATATGGATATGAGTATGTGATCGTTCTCATAGCAATGATTCCAAGTATAGAGAGTATAATTTCTTCATCTATTCTCCTCAAAATATCAAATTCTAAGTACCCTTGAGACTGAAACATGATCTCAATTTATAGCAGAACGAAGGAGGTTTCAGTTCCATAAAGAGGGGGATAAATTCCTCTCATAAAGGGATTTTAGCTCCAAATACCAAGGGATAATATCCATTAATGAAGGGATTGAAGCTCAACTAGATTACTCTTCTAGAAGCTTCTAGCTAGGAGAATATTCGACCAGCTAGGCTTTTAGAACTTAATTTTTCTTTCATTTTACCCTTTACGAGGGTCCGCAATTTTAATAAACAAAACATGCGGGATGTGCCGCAGTTTATAGAATAAAAAGTTGCGAGTCTGCAAGTAAGGGCTAGGAAAAGTGCAGAGTTAGGCTTTTTAGGGTTTTAATGAGCTTTTCTCCAATTCCAAGACTTGGTTTAGGAACTTTATGGTTTTGGAACTCTAAGGGAGCATAATATAGGTAAAGATGAACCCATATAGATAGTTGAATGTCATGGTGACAATTTTTAGTGTAACAGATTGCCCCCTAAAGCGCGAAGTCTGAAGTAGTTTTGGAAAGTGAAGTGCTTTATCATTTTGAGGATTGGGTTGCGGACATACCAGTCGAAACCTGTAAAAACATTAAATTCAAACATATATATCTATATCATCGCTGAGGTAGGCATTCCCATACTTAGATCAAAACTAACTACAAGTCTAGATACAAAAATGATTTTAGAATTACATCGATAGTAGACACAGCATGGACGCAGCCATCTGTCATAAGTAGTTTACTATATCATGAATAATAAAACTCCTCGTAGCCTAGATGGTAGAAACTAGATCTAGGGTCTTGATTTACACTTCCCAAACTAGTACGATTCTATCCATGTGATTGATTGTGTCGAAGTCGAACATGGTAGAAACCAATTTATTACCAGTCAATGATGTGAACTCTTAACAAGTGTGAGAGAGAAACCACCAATAATGACAATGGCTCTCAAAGTACTCAGTACAATCCATGAAGTGTGAATGAATGATTTGAAGTCGAACACTTCACAGAATCATTTAATCGAAGGTCAATGATGCAACGTGTCGTCGAAGGCGAAAAACCTGCCATTAGGGCATGCAGATCCCAAGGTACTGATAGGATTCTAGATCAAATTTCTAGATGATGTGTTGTTGTCGATAGAAAGTGACCCATCATAGGAAAGCCCATGACATGAAACCATTAGGTCAAGTTTTGAAGAAATATTTGCAAGGAATGACTCAGGGATGGTCACAGGAATGGAGACAAATGTTTGCAATGAATGGTTTATTTGAACAGTCTCTTGGACACATAACGACATTGTAGATGGTTTGGTGATAATTGATCTAAAGCTAATACCCAGAAACTAGCTGCATTTTTTCAATGTGGTTTGATTAATTTTTAGACAAAGGATTTTCCCAACCTAGATATGAGTCTGATACGAGTGTGACAAAAGTGTCGTGTTCAAGAGTGGTATACTGCTTTTTGAAACAAAGTGTGACAACTGGATTGATTTTCTCTCTTTTTCCCCCACCATTTCTGGCAAGTACCTCTTTATTTTTGACAAGCTTAAGCAAGATAACATTTGCTTGTTGTATAAGCTCATCTTTCGGATGAGTCCAACTTAGTTATAAAATTGAACCCTAAGAAGGAGTGGTTCATTCCTATTTGTAATTGACAGGTCCTTTATTGTTAAGTTTTAACGAGTCCAATATAGGTGAAACTCGATGTTTTTTAGTTTTAGGGAGTCAGAAGAAAAACTTAAGAAAACTCTGTGGGTGTACTTTTTTGTAAATTTATTCTCTCAAGCCCGAAAAAGGATAAAATAATGTAGGAGAGAAATCTATTGACCATGATTAGTCAACGTATACCTTTTTCGCAAATAGTTCGTTTCAGTCTAGAAAAGGGGTAAACTTATACTGAAAGGATGACTGTTCATTTCTTTAACAAGTTCGAATAGTCAAGTACTCGGCAATATTTTCATGTTTAGAGAGTCTGAAAAGGGCTTAGATAAGAACTCCAAGGTTTCACTTTTTTGTAATTTTCAAGAGCCCAAAAAAGTGATAAAAGTGTACTCATCATCAAAATAATTCTTTTCACTCAAAAAAACTGTTTTCTGCACATAAACTCGAAAAATTAAATATACCTGTTTCCAATAAGTACAAACTTTTTGAAAAATAACTTTTTAAAGTGGAAAACAAATAAAATAATATTTTATTCATTCAAAAAATATTATAAAAAGTAGTTCAACAAAGTCATTTTTACCTTTTGTATTCAGAGTTGAAAGTTGAGAGCTCTTGGCAGTAAAAATTCTGGAGGTGATAACGAGAGAACCGATTGCTCAAATCGAAAACGTCGAATCCAAGTAATCTACAACACTCTTCTCTTCATTTTCATCCATTTGATTTCTCTTTTTAAGTTTTGAAATCATTTTTTGAGGGGAAAAAAGGTTCAAAATTATACTCTTGGGGGTCCGCGGGTCATGTATTGGTTACCTACGGACCTCGATAATTTTCCCAAAATTATTGGGCTACCATGGTTTTTATGAAGAGCGCATGCAGGGGTCCACACTGTCTCTATATAAAAACTACAGAGGCGCCGTGAAAAAAGGAAAATTATTAAATTCTCTCAAAAATGGTTAAAAATTCTCATTCTAAAAGCTTCTAACCTTCAAATACATCCATTTTTATATTATTCCACAATGTTGGAGTGGAGAGAACGCGAGCACGAAGAGGTAGACAATGCAGATGTGAATAATTCGGCCATAATGCGTGTGTTGAGAAATTGTGGATTGTATAAATTTTGGGCAATTCAGGGCATGAGGGCACAAGTGGAACTAATGACCTGGTTGGTGAACAAATGGGATGTCCAAGAACAATGTTTTATCATCGGTGATCACAAGCTAGAACTTGAGCTTGAAAAAATTTACTTTCTCACTGGTTTATCCAAAAGAGGTGAACATATTTCTTTGTTTGGAGCTAGGCAAGGTGGTATGCCTATTGCTAGCTATAAACAAGAGTTTTTTAGTGAAGAAGATGATCCCAAAGATAACCATATAGATATAAAAACTATCCTATGTCTTGATCTTAAATTCATTGCGTTCACCATGACCAGTTTGTGTGGGAGTGCAGCTCCACATGTGGCTACCAAGTCTCAGATGTAGACAACAGTTGAGTGCTACAGAGGTACCATTTTCAATTGGTGTGAAGGGGTGTTGACCAATATGAAAGGTTAATTAACCAGAGAAAAAAACTCAAAGTTGAAAAACTTTGGGTATGGTGCCATCTTGGTTTCTTTTGTTTTGGAGTGGATTCCATCCCTCACCCCTCAGCTGATCTCTGTTGATTCCGGTGAACCTAGAGAGCCTCGTATGGTATGCTGGGTTGCACTGATGTCCCGTCGTGCTGGCAACGTTTGTGTGGTAGTTCAATTCACTCCAACATATTTTCATTGGCTACAGAACCAAATCTTCGCTATTGAGGATTTCCCGTATGAAGGCATAGATTTCAGAGGCGATCCCGAGATGTCATTACCTCCAGGGGCACAATGGGATGAATCGGGTAAATGAATAATTTTGATGTGTTTTAACTCTAATTTTTATTTTTATTTTTATTTTATCGTCCAATACTGATAACAAAATTTTAAATGCAGATGTTGGTCCACGAAGGCCAACCACTCTCCGTCGCTTCGAAAGGAAGCCAACAGAGCCTGTTGCACAACCACAAAATCACGTAGTAGAAATCCTTACTGACTTGGAGCACAACCTAGAGAGTTTGACTATAGATATCCCAGAGACATCGACGGATGATATTCCTCCTCGTCTCCAGAGACACGTTACTGGCGTTCCTAGCCAGTTTGGGCAATTCCTACGTAGGGTGGCACGGGTGATAGTTTACTACCATGATCATCACCATAGATAGTGGATGATCATCACGGACTATTATATTTTGTTTTTTGTATCACTATATTTTATATCATAAGGTGTTTTAAACCTATGATCACAGATGATGTAATATTTTTTGAAAACAAAAACTCCTATCTATGATATTACTACTTTCTCTAGCTATCTTGTTTAACACATATCGAATGTTGTTTTGGTTTACTGTTTTAACGTTGCAAATGTCTATTTATAACATTATTAGTTAATGCATCATCCAATGTGTTTAAATTTCTTGGAATGTGTTGATATTCGATGTAATCAAACTGCCTTTCCAAGAGACTAACCTTCAAAAATAATCTCAGTAACACTGGATTTTTAATTACGTATACTCTATTTAAATGTAATACAATGATTTCTGAATCTAGCCTAATGATCAAACATTGAATTCCAAATTAATTTGCACCAAATAATAACTCAATCACTGCACTATATTCTGCAACATTTTTTTTTTTTTACCAAGGCTTACCCCATGCATAGAAACTAACTCATCAGTGGGTGAATAAATAACCTAGGCTGCGGAAGAAATATTCCATGTACTACAATAGGCGACATCAGCAAAACCAATGTACGTCTGAAGGGATGTCGACATCTGCAATATCAAGAGTAATCAAGGTAATCAGTGATAGTAGTAAAGGAAAACTTAAACTAGACAAACTCATCTAATCTAAGGCATCTAACTAGAAAAATAACTAATGTACAAGTGAGATATTCACACTAGAATCAAGCATAATATCTCTTTAGATAAAATCCATTTCTGGGTTTATCTAAAGAGACCCCGTCATAATCAGTCAATTCATAAGCCCCTTTTGCAAGCACTCGCTTGACAATATAAGGACCATGCCACACTGGTTCGAATTTCCCAGCTCCTAGCTTATTGTTAGCTTGATCATATACCAAGACTAGGTCACCTTATGAAAAAACATGAGGTGTAACACTTCGGTCATACTGAGCTTTAGCCCGTTTTTTATGAGCTTTGGTTTCTAATGCAGTGGTGCACCGAGTCTCATCTAATTGTGCTAAGTAAAAAAAGTGTTTTTCCTCTTCAGAGGTAGCTGGTAGTAATTCTATGGCTAATTGGAGTGATAGTATTTGGCATTCAATAGGTAACACAACTTCTAAACCGTAAACTAGTTGAAAAGGAGTGAACCCAGTTGTAGTTTTTGCTGAGGTTCGATATGCCCATAGTGCTGAAAAAAGCATGGTATGCCAATTTCATTTATGAATTCTGATCATCCTTTTAATCATGGTGGTTAAAACTTTATTAACAACATCAACCTGACTATTAGCCTATAGGTAATATGGAGTAGAATTATCATGGCGGAGGCCGAGTTGATCGGAAATTTCAATCATCATTATGTTTCAAAAATGACTCCCATGGTCAGTGATAATAGCTTGGGGTACACCAAAATGAGCAATCACATGATTGAATACGAATTTAGCTGCATTTTTTCCATCTGCCACAAATGTAGGAATTGCCTCGACCCATTTGGTAAAATAATCTACTGCGAGAATAATATACCCGTGACCCCTGGCTGAGTGAGGGTTACATGTAATGAAATCAATGCTCAATTTTGCAAAAGGATGGAAAGAAATTATGGGGTGAAGAGGAGTTGGTGGTGCACTCATCTTTCGATCAAATATCTGACAGTTGTGGCATTTTCGGACTGCGAGAATACAATCTTTGAATAATGACGACCAAAAGTAGCCAACGCGCAATATCTTTTGGGCTGTGGCATACCCAGACATATGACCAACACACGCTCTAGAGTGGCAGTCATTCAAAACTCTTTCGGCCTCTTCATGAGTTAAACATCATCGAAATATAGAATCCGCACCATTACAATAAAGTGTGTCTCCAACAATATTGTATTGTTGAGATTGGTAACAAATATTTTGTCGATTTGAACGTGAGACTTTAGGCCAAAAATTTTGGGTTTGAAGATAAATGATGATATCTCCATACCAAGGATCTAACGTACTAATAAGAAACAGAGATTCATCAGCAATCGAATTCTCTACTTGAGTTTCAATTTCAGTATTTGGGAAGTCACACATAAGTTCGGCAAACAACAGTGATTTCTTTGATTTAGACTTTTCAAATTCCAAATCAAACTCTTGTAGGATAACAATCCATTTAGAGTATTTTCCCATGAGTAATTGTTTGGTCAAAATGTACATCATGGGGTTACAATTAGATATCACAGTTGTTTTTTGTAACAGTGTGTAATGAAGAAATATCTGGACAGCTTGGGTTGCTGCCAAGGCCAATTTCTCCACATGTGAATAGTTAATTTCGGTCGGATTGAGATTCCGACTGAGATAGTAAATCACATGCTCATTGTGGAATTCATCCTCTTGAACTAATACCATTCCAATGGTGGAATCCCAGGCTGCTAGGTATAAAAAGCAATGTTGGCTGTAATTTGGTGGATGCAATAACGGTGCATGGGTCAACATGTGTTTCAAAGCATCAAAAGATCAATCAGCAATCTCATCCCAAATAAAAAGAAAATTCTGTTTCAAAAAGGTAGTAAAACCTTTTGTTAACTCAGCATAGTTCAGGATAAATCTACACAAAAAATTTGCTTTCCCTTGCAAACTTTGGAGTTTGCGAAGTGTGGAAGGAGGAGGTAAATTGATAATAGCCTCAAACTTTGATGTGTCAACACAAATGCTTGCTTCGGAAACAACAAAACCCAGTAATCTCCCAGATTGCACACAAAAAACACATTTTTGGGGATTCAATCGAATCTTATAATGCCTACATCTCATAAAAATTGTTCTTAAATGTGTAGGATGATCTTCCTTGTGCAATGAATGAGCAGGTAAATCATCAAGATAAGGTTGCACAAGGTGTTTAATGTCATGAAAAGCATAAGACATTGCCCTTTGAAAATCCATGCCAGCATTCTTTAATCCGAAGGGTAATTTATAGTAAGCAAAAGTTCCCCAAGGACAAATGAATGTTATTTTTGGTTGATCAACAGGGAGTATGTTTATTTGATTATACCCAGAAAATCCATCTATAAATGAGTACATTTCATTTCCGACACAATCATCAATGATTTGGTCAATATAGGGAGTCGGAAAATTGTCTTTTGGACAAGCTTTTTTAATATCCCTATAATCAAGACATACTCTTACAGTTCCTTGTTTTGTGGTAACAGGAAGAATATTAGATATCCAATCTGTCAAAGGGATCGGAAAATAAAACTTGCTCGCAGTAACTTTTCAACTTCAGTTTTAATAGTAGCAACTTTTCGCAGATGTATCAGACGTAATCGTTGCCTGATAGATTTAGCATCTGGGTATGTTTTTATTTCATGAATTAAAATCTTGGGATCAATTCCTGGCATTTCTTCATAAGTCCAGGCAAATATGTCACAGAATTCTTGAAATAGGGCTTTATATGTAGTAATTTCATCTAACGTACAAGAAGCGCCTATATGAATGTTTTCAATAACTCCTGGTTTAACTGATATGTCAATGGGAACCGTCGAAGAAATATTTCCCAAATTAATTTCAGAATCCGAATTTGTAATCGATATTGGACTCTGGGGTTCCTTGACATAGTCAATCGTAAAAATAGATGAAAAAATATTTTCAAACCTATCAAGCTCAGGTAAAAATGATGACCTATGATGGAGATCATCCCATGGTAATTCATCTATGGACAAGAATTCACGAATGCTTTCATCAGTATAAAACACTAGTTGAAAAGGATCAGGAATTGATGTTATAGCTGAGCTTGATGGTGAAAATGATTTTGTTAGGTAAACTTGTCTCGGGATAGAGTCAATGTTGACTAGGGTAAATAGTAGTGGTTTTGGGGCACATGGTATTGTGCACCCATGGTTTTCAGCCCATGGTATTGCATGCAATGGAGCCTATAAAAGGCTGGGAATAATTCATGGTAATATAGACCTGGAGGTGAGCGGTGAAGGCTCACTTGGCTGGATTGGCCAGGGTTTTGGTCAATTCTTAATGAAATTTCATTGGTTGGGTTTTTCCCCATATTTGGGGGTTTTCCCGGATAAACATATTGGTTTATGTTTATGATTTGTTTCTAGCTATTTTATGGTTTTTTGTTCCTCTCGGTAAATTTATTATTTCTCTAGTAAATTATAACAAATGGTATCAGAGCCATTGAATTTCGCTGCGCTAGGAGAGCAAAGTCTGTCAAAATGAGAGAGGATATGTACACATGGATTAATTAATTGATGAACCATGTATCTGAAGAGAACTCGTGGAGGACTAGCGGTTATAGAGGCAGAGCCTGGTGACCCATGTAATCCAGTAGATGAGTTCTTTTTATATGGACATTGATTTCATGTGTACAAAGACAGTAACAATGAAACAAAAAAAATATTATTATTATAATGGAGTTAATTTATTTTATGTAAATGGGCATACTGTTGTAAGACCTGGTATGGCATGCGTACCCCTGGGTAATCACTGGTAAATTCTAGGTTAGATCTAGGTGATAGGGGGGATGTCAAGTTAACAATTACCTAGGTAAAAAAAAAAAAAAAAATTGAGGGGGGGAAAAGCTAGAGTGAGCAGGGTTGTCTCACTTAGCAATTTTGGTTGGATTTAGTCAAGAAACCCCAAGTCAAGTTTAAGGGGGAAATTTTTAGGTAAAATTGACTCGGGATAGAGTCAATGTTGACTAGGGTAAATAGTAGTGGTTTTGGGGCACGTGGTATTGTGCACCCATGGTTTCCAACCCATGGTATTGCATGTAATGGAGCCTATATAAGGCTAGGAATACTTCATTGTAATGTAGGCCTGGAGGTGAGCGGTGAAGGCTCACTTGGCTGGATTGGCTAGGATTTTGGCCAATTCTTAATGAAATTTCATTGGTTGGGTTTTTCCCCAGATTTGGGGGTTTTCTCGGATAAACATCTTGGTTTATGTTTACGATTTGTTTCTAGCTATTTTATTGTTTTTTGTTCCTCTCAGTAAATTTATTATTTCTCCGATAAATTCTAACAGATTTCTCATTGATCATATTCATTTGATCAGAATCAGTCGATGAAGGATTGGAAAATGACTATACTTCTTGATATGCTATCTCAAAAGGACTCAAAGGCATCACGCCAGTGAAAGAATCCAATTCTGACTCTAAAGGCACTATCCAAGGATCATCAAATGGAATAACACTTGATGTAATCATATTAATATTAGCAATAGTACATGGTACGTTAGGTGGAGGCATAGAAAAAGTTCCCATTAAGGTGGAATCATTGATTAAACCTACTCCAACATCCTCATAAGGGATAGTCAATTTTCCAACATGTTGAATACTATCTAGTAATGGTCCGATGAAAAATATGACATTTGATCAATGTCATAACCAGCTCCAAAAATAGAAGAAAAGAGATATTCACGCCTTAGAAATGAGCCACTTCGAGGGGGAAACCTCCAATACATTACATGAATGAACAATTCTTGATGATACAATTTACAAAACCTCCTTTCTATATATAGGAGTCCATGGGGCCATAATGTAATCCTAGTGGGCCACAATGTAATCCTAGCCGACCTAACAATAATAATTTAAGGGCACAATAATAACAATATGGGGGTTACAGGGGTAAAATAATAACAATAATGGGGGCTACACTAACATAATAAGGGGTTACACTATTAATATAGGGACTTAACATGCCCCTCTCCTTCAAACAAGTGTTGTCCTCAACGCTTGATTATTTCTTGATGCTTCTGTATAAAATTCTCATCCTCCCATGTGAAATATTTTACAGGAAATTTATTCCACTTGCTGAGATACTCTGAAATTAATCGTACTTGTTGAGTTCTTTTTTCTATGACTGCTTCATAACTTCTTTCGATGTGATGTTGATCTTCCCGTTGTTTCATTAGATTCTGCACCAAAGTTGGGTTATCCTTTGAGAGTTGGAGAACTTGTTGTTGATGCTCGATGTGATCTTCCATTAATTTATCATCCATATTTTCTATTATTTGATCCTTAAAACCATCCAACTTAGCCTCCATTTCTGCTTTTAAACCATCTATTTCATCTTCAATTGCTCTTCGTAAGATTGAAACTTGCTGCACTTGGTACCGTAATTTTGATATCTCATACTGCAACTCTTCCTCTTCATGCGTCATAGTATAGCTTTTTGAGGGCTTAATGGCTATGAAATTATCTTTTGGAGCCATTATAGAACCCAAATACCGATACAAATTCTAAAATATTCCTTTGGAATCGCTTCAATTGCTTTTTCAAACAAACGTTATGCAATTTTAAAAAACCGGATACACACCTTTTTCTTGCTTTTAAGGAGCTCGATATTGAAATTGAATTATCTCTGTAAGTGAAAATATTAAATATCTGAAATTCAGCCCTGTAGTAGCACTTTGAAGCTTCTTTCAAATGCCACAGGTCTGACCTGATTTGGATTCTCCAAGACAAAGTTGTGTTCAATCTCCCACAATGACCTAATTCTGGACTGGTTTAGTAGAGCGAACTTGTACGACTTGCCACGTGTCACTGTTTTGTCCTTTGTCTCTGAAATTGATAGCCCAGAAACTTCAGTCTGTGTACTTGCGACCAATTTTTACGGCACTTCAATCCGATGCCCAGAGAGAGAGTTATTGAAGTTTTCCCACGATCACCTCTTTGAGATGCAATTCAGGAGCCTGAAAAAGCACTACCTTCCACAGATCATATCTCCAAAAATATTACGAACCAAGCTCTGAAATTTTTTGACGAATTTCCTCAGGCTTTCAGCTTCGCACCATATGAATTTCAGACTCTGAACCTTCGTACAAAAAAATTTATAGTGCAAATTCCACGATGACCTGTTTATGAGCCTGAAAAAATACCTAACTTCCACAGATGATATCTCCTCAAATATTGCGAACCAAGATCTGAAATTTTTAGACAACCTTCCTCACGATTTCAGCTTCGCACCCTAAAAATTTCAGCTTCTGAATCTTCGTAGAAAAAAAGTTATAGCGAAAATACCACGATGACTTTGTTTGGAGCAGCGAAACCCTAGAATCCCAAAGCTCGATGCCAAATGTTGTGTAACCGACTCAAAAGAGAGAAGAAAAAGAGATATTCACGCCTTAGAAATGAACCACTTGAGAGACAGCCTCAATACATTACATGAATGAACAATTCTGGGATACAAATAGAACAAAACCTCCTTCTATATAGGAGTCCATGGAGGCCATAATATAATCCTAGTGGAATACAATGTAATCCTAACCGACTTCAACAATAATAATGTAAAAAGGGCACAATAATAACAATATGGGAGTTCTGAGGTACAATAATAATAATAAGAGGCTACACTAACATAATAAGGGGCTACACTATTAATATAGGGACTTAACATAATCATATTGATATTAGTAATAGTTCACGGTACATTAGGTGGAGGCATAGAAAAAGTTCCCATTAAAGCGGAATCTTTGATTAAACCTACTCCTACATCCTCATAAGGGATGGTCGATTTTCCAATGTGTTGAATACTATCTGTAGAAGCTGGGTCAGAAGAATAATATGAGAGCTAATTGATTTTCATAATCTTTCCTTTATGAGGAAACATGATTAACTGAAATAAAAATGACACGACTGCATTCATAGCATAAGACCAACTTCGACCCAGAAGAAGGTTGTAATCTAGAGGGGCATCAACTACTTCCACATCTAGATTAACAATTTTGCCTTTGACCTCTATAGGTAGATCCTATAAAATTCTGTATGGATGGAATCTTCTTCCGTCAAAAGATTTGAGGATTTTCGGAGACTGGTTAAGTGTCGGAGAACCAAGTGATTTTTTATAATTTAATGACATTATACACGTGGATTCCCCCTCATCAATTACAATACGAAATAAACGTCTATTTTTTACTAACACTGGAATCTCAAAATCCATTTGATGAGGGAGTCTTGGTGTAGAATTTTCTAAATCAAAGACCATAAGGTTTGAATCCTGAAGATCTATGGCTCCTATAGCTGACAATATTAATTTCATTTGTGTTGGACATGATTTTAGCACTTCTAAGGCCGAAATTGCTGAAGGGGAAATTGCCAAATCTTCAACAATGTTGTAGTTCTGAGCATCTCTCACATGTGGATTGAAAGCTGATTTCTGAAGTACACCTTTAGCAGGCGGTTTAATTACAAGATCAGGATTAGGTTTGTCGCTGTGAAGTGGATCAGAAACTGAAGGAGATGTAGCTGGTGTTGAATTAAAATTTTCTAGTTCTTTACCAGTAACGAGTTTTTTACTTCCATAGTCTTGCGATTGCGTCGCAACCATTACTTGAAACATCATCAAAATATCTGTTGATGTATTTGAAGAAGATCCAATCGTTTTTATATCCCGAACATGAAAATGATCCTTCAATATAGTGGGTGTAGGTGAACCTTTGATGAATTTGGATACCTCATACCTATGCGGGCACTCTTTAGTTAAGTGATCCTCATCACGGATAAGACAAGGATAATGAGGTTTTCGCTTATCGTTAGTTGGTTCAGTTTTTTCATTTTTCTCCTTTGGAGATGTTTGTTTGTTCTTATTCTTACCTTTCTTCTTATTACCAGTTTTATATTTGGCTGTAGATGAATCTACAACATGGATGTCGGTAGAAGTTTCAAGGGAAGAATCTCGTTTTGGTGAATCTGGTAAGGTTATAATAGGATAAGTAATTTTTGAACATTTCTTCTTACTCTTATTGGCACTAATGGAACCAATTACACCATTGGTGACATGAGACCATGAAGGAGTTGTAGTTATCTGACGAGGGCATGGTAAATCCAAAATTTTTTCATACAAAGTACCCAACTGTGTATATACAAGGTCAAGATACTGAGCTTGAGAAATGACTTGTTCTTCTGTAACAACTCCCCCTTTAGCCACATCTTCAGTGATTTTCAGCAAGTAATGATATTATAAACAATTCTACCAAGATTTGATCTAGAATAAAGACTTTCACTAAACGCATTCTACATCTCCATTCATGTATCTGATCTGATATGTATGTAGACATAGATTGTTTTAATGAAGTCAGTAATTCCGTGCCATTGTCGTATCTGACTGGCAACTGAAAATGGATTAATAAATCTATTGCTAAGACATTGAAATTGTTAAATGAGCCTCGTTGTAGTTCAATGTACCATTTGGCAACTAAACCTATTAGAGTTCTCTAAAAAGGTCTTAATCAAATTGAATCATCGATCAGTGAATTAGATGCACACCAGAGGTGGTAGGTCATGACATGATTAGATGGATCCTCTCCTAATTTACCTTCAAACTTCGGGATGTCACTGGGAAAATTGTTTGGCATTGGCAGCCAATACGAAAGATAATATATGGGATCATTCATTAGGCACGACAAATTAGGTAAATCCAAATTTGCTATGAATGGCAACCAATGGTTAGGTTCCTACTGATTAAATTGATAACCTTGTGCGATTATACCAGTACCAGGAGGAGGATATCCAGGATACCCTAGAATGGCCCGTGCATTTGGAATCAGAATGCCTCCCAGATAACCAGGATTAAGCGAACCATATTGGGGTTGGAAAGGTGTTTGATATGTGTACCCATGATATGGTTGATGCTAATATACTAGATTTTATGGAACAGGTCCAGATTGATATTTCCCTTGATACGGTTGATAAACAAACTGAGGTTGGCTTGTTATAATTTTACTTGTACCAGGTTGTCCTGCAGGCATCTAAACAATAGTATGAATTGTAGGTCTAGGCCGCAGAGTAGAAACTTAAGGAATCTGTACTGATATTTGAGGGGCAGTAGAAACAGAAGCTGGAGATACTCATTAGGATATTTGAGGTCTAAAATGGGCCTCCTAAGGAAATTATAAAATAATAGTGGAAAAAATCTAATAAGATTTGATGACATCATTAAATTTTAGAGGGAAAAATGAAAAAACTACTTTTTCAATTCATATTTTCAACTTATCTCCCAAAGTTTTTACTCAAATTTCGAGCGGGAGTACTCGTTGGATGCGGAATTTAATTCCCCATCCAAGGAGTGCCCATGTTGCATACTTTCGATGGGTCCTACTACACGAAAAATGAGAAATACATAAAAAAACGTGATTACAATCACGTTTTTTATGTATTTCTCATTTTTCGTGTAGTAGAGTTCATTGAAAGTATGCAACATGGGTACTCCTTGGATGAGGAATTAAATTTCGCATCCAATGAGTACTCCCGCTCGAAATTTGAGTAAAAATTTTGGGAGATAAGTTGAAAATACGAGTTGAAAAAGTAGTTTTATTATTTTATTATTTTTTAATATTTTTACCCTTTTATTTAAAAAATGGTGAATCATCCCCCATGGTTGACATAATCATCTTGAATCCTATTGGATTTGTTGGAAAGTTTATTTTTGTTGTACATTTTTCTTAGGAGGCCATTTTAGACCTCAAAATTCCCCTAATGCCAGGAGTATCCCACACCCTGGTTACACGTAGTTGGAGAAAAAGTTTGTGGCAGATTTCTAGGTGTACTTGGACCAGGCTAGTGAACAGGACCAGATGCAGGTATTTGAATTGTAGGCTGGACTAGTTGTTGGGCTTGATTATAACCAATTGGTTGTCCAGGTTGATAATAAGGTACTTGCACATTAGGATTCAAATTATATTGAACTTGGGATGGATCCCACACCATATTTACTGTGGGATATGAGGGTCCCATTAGAGGTTGTACATAAAAAGGACCATAACTAGGTTGAACATATGGTTGATAATTAGTGGGATAATCTCCACCTTCTTGTAACAATTATTGTTCCAGGTAGAATTGTTGTCCTAAAGGAGGCTGAAAACCCTGAGTTGGGTACTTCCCTTGAGGTTGATATTGACCTTGAGGTAAGTACTGACCTCGAGGCATGTACTGTCCTTAGGGTTGATATTGACCCTGAGGTATGTATTGTCCTTGAGGTTGTCCCCCAGGTGGTAAATTACTACTTTGAGGGTAAGGGTTTGGAATGTTTCCAGACATCATATAAACTTGTTCAGTGTTCAAAGTTATAGTATTTGATTCATTTGGACTAGATGATGGTATATGTTTTTCGGTAGAAGGAGCTTCCCCTGAGAAAGTACCAGAGAGCGACTAGTATCCTGCAGGAACAGGCAGACCACCATACAAATATGTTTCTAGATACTCAGAAAACATGGATGACTCACTAGACATGCTTAATGGAGGTCTATAACCTATTGGTGTAGGGTGAAAAGGAATTTGGGGTGGCGAATAATTTAGACCAACATTTTGTAGAAATTATGTCAATGAAGAATACTAAGCATCTTGTCTAAAAGGACTATAAAAAATCAATTCACGTGATCTAAGATCTAAAGATTCCTAAGCTGAAGGAAGAACAACTTCATCTTCCGTGTGAGTAACTTCTTCAATACTAATGAGACCAGGAGGAAGATTTTCGATAATGTGATACTTCACTCTGGGTAAATCAGGACAACCAGGGGTTGGAGTAATGAACTCTAAAGTAGGATCAGACGTAGAAGGTTTAGTTTCTGGCTCAGAAATTTCAGGTTCAGTAGTTGATAATTCACTTGTTGTAGAAGCAACTTTAGTTAGTTCGGAAATTGAAATTTTCTGTGGAGTATTCTCTGCTATTTGCGATTGATCTACTTCATATTTAGGATGAATAATTATGGATGTTTCTTCTTTTTCTATTGATCCAATCCCTAATGTTTTTCCTTTTTCAGATTTAAGACTTTCTAATTAGCTTGGTGTATACTCAGGGGGTTTCCCCTGCATTCTACGTGATTGTCTAGGTAATTCAACCATGATTAAAACTTTTTAACACACGCAATCAAAGAAAATTTCAGTAAAAATCCTAAAGTCTCTAAGGAAACAATCAAATTTATCACACGCCTACAAAATCTAAGAGATCAATCCACACACAAACAGTAGATTCCCGCACTAAAAACACTAGTTGGTGATGAAATCCAACATCGTAGAATTTTAATGCAGAAATGGTGGTTGGAACATTTACCCTAAAAACTTGCTTAATGGAATAGACCGGTGCAATTTTATCCACTTAAATCATCTCGATTGAAGATAACCCTCCAGAGAGTCCAAGTGAGTCTAGTCGACGTCTGCTCCAGGTACAGTGGGACCTTCCCTCCACCGTCACCTTGGGAAAGAATCCTAAAGTTTATAGCCACTAAGATCACCAACGTGAACACATATACCTAGGGGAACAGTCTATGATCCAATATACACGCAAGGGTAGAGTAACTAGCTCAATCCCCTTGAAGGCTCCTTGACATAATCTAAGGTTTACCGACAAGTGACCCCAAGCTCCTCAACAATGGTCTATCCGAGGTTTACGTTTTTAATATGTGCACATCTTCTATCTTTCACAATGGGATAGGTATGATTACCTCACTGGTTCGGACATGATCTCGTGCTTAACTCCTTTAGGAGGAGCTTCCTAGAGCATACATGCTACAATTGGATTTTCCTACCGCAAGATTTACTACTTGCTTGTTTTGAACTTCCTTGGAAAGTTAACTATAACCTATTCCAAGACACTAGCCTAAGATATGTTGGTGGAAAAGAGCCCTAGAAAATGAAAAATTTCTAGATTTATTTTAATTAAGCGTTACTTTTAGCTTGCATGTTTCTTAGGAAAGAAGGTACATAAGTGAAACTTCGATGATGTTTAATGACCCGACTCAAAAATACGCTGAGATGCATCTATGGTAAAAACAACTCATTTATTTTCAATGAAACCTATCTAAAGGAAAGATTGAGAGATTAAATAACTTTCAAAACATTAATTCTTCCTTTCATAACAAGAATCCTTTGAAAAGAAGACTATTTCTTGAGAACTCAATTTCACAGAAAAATGATCATTGTTCAAAATGAAATTCTTTTTAAATCAAAAACTACAATCAAACTTTCTCCAAAATAAAACTAAAACTCTTAAAAACATAAAATTCAAAATCAAAAGAAAAACTCCAACTTTGAATTCTACCTAAAAAGGTTTTGAGGATGTTTATGCTTAGTTTGTGATCTAACCAAAAACTTTCTGCTTATCTCAGCAAGAAATCAAAAACATCCACTAATGGTTTAAAGCAAAATTCAAACCTTATTAAGCTAAAAGGGTTTTATTTCTTTGCAAATTAAAATAAAATCAAATTTTCATAAAAAAAAAATATTTTCAATAAGTTCAGTGGCTCACCACGAAAATGATGACATACTAATAAGCTAAGGTATATAAAATTTTCTGATTCGGAGCAACAAGAAAACAGGGCAAACACTCACTCATTAAATGAAAATCAACTGAAAAGATCACTTCAAACACAAGAATTGTTGAAAGAAACTCACACAGAAGTCTTTGACAGTCAAGATAAGTTGGGGTAATAACAGAGAATCAAGTAATTGGACTCCTGAAAACAAAATTTTTACTTTTTTCAAAAAATTTCCAGAAATATGTAGTTTTTAATGGAGCAAGGTGCGATACCGCACTATTTTTCACTAAAATCTGCGGAGTCTATTGCTCAGTTTTTAAACAAAAAGTGCGGAAGCTAGGAAAAACATAGAAAAAATAAAAATATAGATTTACAGTTCAGGGATTCTAATGATTCATTTACCCAACCCAATTTTGGACTAATCAAAATCAAATAATTTTTTCAAAATTCAAACTGAAAATCAAAAAATAAAACAAGAAATCCCCAGTGGAGTCTAAAATTTGTTATGTGGATAAAATCCTTCTTGTAGACAAGAACGATATCCCTAGTATCCTAAGGATATCTAGAAACAAACAACCAAATGCAAACCATTTTCTGTAGACTATTTTGATTTGGAATTATTAATTAACTAAGTAAGAGGAGATGCTCCTACCTAAAGTCCAACGCTTTCTATAATCTTTAATCCAATCGCTCCAAAAGAGGTCAATTTAGCATGTAAGACCTTCATTCAAAGACAAGAACAAGGATTAAAAGCACCTGCAAGATATAATAATTCAGAAACACTAATCTATCTCAGTGATCAAGGAATCCAAGAATTAAATTACTCAAATAGATACATGAACAATTTAATAAGAGAATAGAATACATTTGTATTAACTTGTATAAGAGAAGTAACCTTACAACCTTGTCACCTTGATGTTATACAGGTTCTTCTGGGGTCCTGAACAACCATTTTCCCTCGGTTTTACAAGCCTTCTCCTCTATGAACTAGCATGAAACTATGTATATGAGTATGTGATCGTTCTCTTACTAATGATGCCAAGTATAGAGAGTATAATTTCTTCAACAATTCTCCTCAAAATATAAAATTCTAAGTACCCTTGAGACTGAAACATGATCTCAATTTATAGCAGAATGAAGGAGGTTTCAGTTCCATAAAGAGGGGGATAAAGTCCTCTCATAAAGGGATTTTAGCTCCAAATATCGAGGGATAATCTCCATTAATGAAGGGATAGAGGTTCATGAATGAAGGGATTGAAGCTCGACCAGATTACGCTTATACAAGCTTCCAGCTGGGAGAATATTCAACAATCTAGGCTTCTAGAACTTAATTTTTCTTTTATTTTAACTTTTACAAGGGTCTGCAGTTTTAATAATGTTGGACACCTAATCCACTATGGGTAGGTGTGGAAGGTGAACAGTCACAAAGGAGTCCAAGTGACCTTGGAAGATGAATCCAAGAGTCACATTAATGTAATATAAATGTACATCTATGAGTAATAGAAATGCAACAAATGCTTATCTTTCTATTTGTGTGTTTTATCTTCTCATACACCATGTGTGTGTTTAACATGGTATCAGAGCAAGACGTACTCCTGACCTTCCCAAATATGAGCCACTATTTTTTTTGGCCTCTTTATGCATGTTAGTAATGCCATTTCTACTCACTGCCCATAACAGTCCATTAATTCGTTGTTTGTTGATTCTGCCATTCAGATCTGCAATCAAAGCCATAATTTTCTGTGATGAACTGCTATGTCTCTGAATTTTAGAAAGGATCAAATTGGAGTGCTGCTGGAAAAATATTTTCTGGGGATATCTCAGCATTCCTGCTACTGTGCATTTTTTGAAACCATTTTCCATCGAAGACCGTGAGTATGGGCATCTTTGTGTGTTTTTTGAAACTGTTTTTGAAGTATTTCCATTGAGTACCTTGATTAGATGTGTTCAAACTCCGTGTATGAATTAGATTACATATGACGGTGAATTGTTGGATTACAAAAAACCATGGGCTAGTTTATATCATCTTTATTTGTTGAATGCAAAATTTTAAAGCATTGTTGCATGATTTTGTAGCTTGCATTGTTGATTCCAGTGATTGTGTTACATTAGTTTGAAAGTAGTCTAATATATGTTTTGAAACCCCTACATATATGCCTCCTTTTCATTGAATTTGAAAAGTGTGAGTCTACATCAGTTTGTGTTCAAAAAAAGGGATTAGTATTGTAAGAACTAGTGTCTGCCATTCAGACAATGAATAAAAAAAGGCCAAAAAATCAAAATAAATATCACATTGTCATGGTTGTTAGAGCTGGAAAAATCACATTAACAGTTATGATTAGATTCGAATGCCCAGCTGCACCAAAATGTTGTGATTTCCTTACACTTGTAGGGCAATAAGGGTGATCAGAATTCTGCAAAATTTCATGTGGGAAATTTAGTTTTTCTCGCGAGCCTCTGAACCTGCAAGCAACCTCATCGTAAGCATGAGCATCCTAATCTGTAGTATCAAAGGTGTCGAGATAGACCCAAGCAACCTTGTTTGAGTTGAGATACCCTTGGACATTATTATAGATGATCATGACACTTCGAGTTCTGGGAGTCACCACCAATCGGCATTGAGAAGGATTAAGGTTATAAAGGAGGGATCCCCATGGCACTCTCGCTTTCTCTAGTGCATCGCATCAACAGCAGAGAGATGAACTTATTCCCGAACCAAACGGTGGCACATGGCATGCTCGCTCCTTTGGTTCATCACATCAAAAGAAGAGAGATGAAATAATTCTGGTATTCGCAACCACTCGCTGGCACATGGAACACTTTCTCCTATGGTTCATCGCATCGTTTCCCTGACACACCTCTTCCAGTAGAAACTACGAAAGAAAAGGTTTGGTTCTCATAAAGCATTCAATTGAGCCTCCGTTTGGAACGGGTACTTTAAATTAATTCTTCTGCTATATGTAATTTTTTTGGGGTGTTTTTTAGCTACTTTTAAAGTGAATGTTACAATTGATTAAAATTTGGCCATTGAGAAAAAGATTCAGTTCTGCTAAACATGTATATCCTCTCTCTTTCATGCTATGTTAACGTTGGACACCTAATCAGTAGGGATAGTGAACACCGAGAAAAATTGTGTTTAAGAATACTTTTGGGAGTATTATTGTTGTTTGGAAACGGTGAGGTCGAGATCACCGAGGATGTGAGGCCAAGAGCTTAAGTGATCTGTGTGGATTCTATAACAGGGTTGGTGCCAATCTTTATAAGCCATTTCAATTCAAGTACACAATTCAGTTAAGCCCTTGAATATCTTAGTTTTTTATATTCTTTCTGTATATGATTTCCACAATAATTCTCCATTAAAAGAGAGATAATTTGAAAGCATTTATCTGCAATCCCTTTGCTAAAAGTTTAAGTCAGTTCTATTTTCTGAGTTGGATCCTCCATAATTTGAGTAGCAGAGTTTGTTCTTTTGGAATTCCATAATTGGAATTTCAAGAAAGGGTCTTTGAAGTCATTTTTATTTTTTTGAAAGTAAGTTGAATCACATTGAAAATGGGTGCATTATCGGTTGAAGTTGACACCCTTCAGTTCTTGAGCTTGAGTTGTTTGGAAAATGGAAAAATTTTATGAAGTATTATAGTCCTTGGAAACTTTGATACAATCCATTGTTGACGACACAATCCAAATTAGTAGAGACACTCTCTTTGATATCTAGACTTTCTTGAATCATGCACAAGAAAAGATTGGTTTTCTGCAACTAGAATCTCAGCTTCAACAAGAAGAATTACATCAGCAGAGTCATCATTACAAACTTGTTTTTGTTTAGAACACTGAGAGAAACTCCCATCAGCAACAAGAAATTGCAGATGCAATACCCATTTTAAGTGCAGATGTGCAGAAAGAAAAACAAAAATCCAGCCAGCACCTCCCAAGCCCATCATCAGACCTTGGGAACAACTTGTCCATAAAAAGCACAGAACTGGTCTTGGATATGAAAAGGAGTTTTCCTTTCATATTCTAGACTACTCCAAGACCATCAAATTTCAGAGTGTCGGATTTCTTCATGACAGTTCATCTTCAGCTGTTCTAGATCCTACTCCTCTTCCACAGCAACAACAACAACAACAAATTGTAAAATTTCAACATTGTGATCATGTTTCCCATATGAAAGATCACTATTTCAATCTTCACCCATGAAAGAACTATGGTCAGCACACCCATTCTTCACACAGATGCTTCATAAACAAGCCTCCTGCAAGAACAAAGGTTCATCTTGGATGGATCGCTTCTTGGTAATGGGCATCAACAGCCAAGAAGATGTTTAAGTCACATGTCAGAACTTGTTCTAGAATATTGAACAAACTTGCAGTTGCATTTTTTCTATTATCTCACCTTGTACTTGACAGGGGGGAAATTGGTGGTCATCTGCAAGTTTCAAAGTCACATCAAGCGAGTTTGAGCCACAATCTCTCATTCCAAATTCAGATTTGTAGCCAGAGACATAGCAGTTCAAGCGAGCCTAATCCACAATTCTTCATTCCAAATTCAGAGTTGTAGCCAGAGACACGGATGCCCATGAGCATGCCTTTGGTTGATGGACAACCTTAAACCATCTATGTGAGTTTGATATTCTTCCTCTTTCAAAACACTTCCTCTAGCAGAAGACTTTAGCTTCTTTCCAGCTTTGGAAGAATTCCAAGAAATACATTAAGCATTCCAGTGTTGGTGGTCATCCTTAAACCATCATAGGTTGTATACTTCCCTTATTTTAGGTTGAAGGTATCCCTTTTCAAATGTGAGGGACACTTCCTCTAGTAGAAGCCCTCAACTTCTTGCCAGTTTTGGAAGAGTTCTGGGAACTTCAATAAGTGTTGTGTTCCAATGTTAGTGGTCATCCTTAAACCACCTCTTTATGCCAACATTTCAGAGAGTTGATTCAGCCTAGGTGCTACCATGCATACTTTTCATATTTGCAGTACAACTCTCTTCTTAGACTCACACATACCCCTTAGGATTAAGGGGGGGGGAATGTTGGACACCTAATCCTCTATGGATAGGTGTGGAAGGCAAACAGTCACAAAGGAGTCCAAGAGACCTTGGAAGATGAATCCAAGAGTCACTTTAATGTAATATAAATGTACATCTATTAGTAATAGAAATGCAACGAATGCTTATCTTTCTATTTGTGTGTTTTATCTTCTCATACACCATGTGTATGTTTAACAAATAAACAAAATGTGTGGGATGTGCAGCAGTTTATAGAACAAAAATTTGTGGGTTTGTAGGCAAGGGCTAGGAAAAGTGTAGAGTTAGGCTTTTTAGGGTTTTAATGAGCTTTTCTCCAATTCTAAGACTTGGTTTAGGAACTTTATGGTTTTGGACCTCTAAGGGAGCATAATCTAGGTAATGATGAACCCATATAGATAACTGAATGTCATGGTGACAATTTTTAGTGTAACACTACATTATCACTCAGAAGAACCTTATTATTGAATAACCTGTAGTTAGTCATCAATAATATTAAATGTACATTAATGCCGATAGTTATTAACATTTATAAAATTAATGATTTGTAATGTTGATTGTGTTCCTCAAAATTTTTGAGAAACATGTATTTGACAAGCCAAACATTACTTTCAAGTTGTACAGTAACCTCATTGTCCCCATCTGGGTAGGCTTTGACTGATCGCAAGGTCCAAAAAGAGGGGTGGTGGAAGAAAATTTAAGGCTTTCGAAAAGGGTATCAGAGATATGAGAATCATCCCCTAGCTGATCATTGTTTTGGAATGCATATAACAACACTCTCTCCATGGCAGTTGTATCCCTTAAGTAATCATCCATACCAACCTCTATTTTATTTCCTCCATTTCCATCTTGTGAAGAACTACTATTGTTGTAGTCATTCCTAATTGGTGAATCTGCACATAGTGGGAATTGAATAGGTGGTTGACTCAACCATTCTTGGTATCGTTCCACTTCAATTGTTTCTCTTAATTCAACCTTCTCTCGATTTCATATTTTTGTGGGGTGCAACAGAATATGTTAGGTAGGTCATTCATCATCACTAGAACCTTAATAATTTCAAAAAAAATATTTGAACATGATTAGTACAAAACCTATGATATCAATTAGTAAGCACGTCGATGCATGATTAATTGGCTTGACATTGAAATAATTACATTATACCAAACAATTATTATTACCATCATTGTCCCGGGATTGTGGCAAGAAGATGGCATGTTACAATTAGTAGGGTGAAGTGGTTTTCCATTTTCATCTACCAACCGCTCCTTGCGGTATGCTGTTCCTGATAAGAGCTTCCGAAGTTTTGGAACTATTTGAATATTTTTGCATATTAACTCGATTATGAATATGCATGAACCTACAAATTTGTATACATTAATTTTATTCAGCTGATTGACATGGATATAAAAAAAATTCAATTAGATAATGAAAATATAAATAAAATATGAAGTAATTATGTCTAGAGATGGATAGGGAGAACTTTGTGATGGAATTTGAGAGATATTATGGAACGAGATCGATTTTGAAGAATTATCCATTTCATATAATTATGAGATTTTATCCTTTCATTTCAACAAAATCAGCAAAAAAATTTGGTGTACATACCGAAATTAATTTCGGTGCCTTAAAAAGGGATTTATTGTTATCGGTGTTAATGTATTGTTAACCGCACCAGTGCGGTTTTATTACCAGACGCACCAATGTTGTTAGTTAACAAACACACCGAATATCGGGAAGAAAAAAAGCACAACTTTATTTTTTTGAGGTGAAAAAAAGTGGTAAATTGAAAAATGAGTGGCACATGATTTTCGGAAATCTAATTTAATAAAAAAGTTCTTTAAATACTAAAATTTATTCATTATTTCATTATTTTTGCAAAATTGTTCAGGGAGGGACTTGCAGGGGTCACATACCTGAAGCAAGAGAGCATGAGAGCACTGTGGAGAAGCAAAATACTTTCAAACAAAAACACTATTCAAAGAATTGGAATTTGAAATATCTGTTGATTCACACAAAAACCTTGTAGTATAGTAAAATTGATAAATTTTACTGTAATAATTTTTTTATTTACAATTTTTGTTAAATTTAATACATGCATAGTAAAAAAATTTAATTTTACTGTGCATTTTACTGATACAATCATTTACAATCTTTTTTCCTATTTACATTTAATTAAAATTCAAAAGAAAAAAAAAATACGTTCTTATGTTAAACCCTTGCTTCTTCTTGTTTATGTGACTTCACAATTAGGGCTCTTCATTTTAGATTTATAGGGTTTGTATTAAAATATATATATATATAGGCATATGGCATCTAACCCATGGGACCACTTGTAGAGTAACATCCCAATCCCTATCGAACCTTGCACGATTTTTTAAAAAACACCTTTTGTTAATCAGTGCACAGTATTTAAAATAGCACAGCGGTGCGCTATTGTAGTATAGCACACTGGGCGCGTATTGACGAAAAACATTGTTTGATAAATATAGTTATTTATTAATTTATGTTTATGTTAATTGGTGATCCGATATTAATACAACACACCAGTTCTCCTTGTTGACAAAGAGCACCGTACGGTGTTTCTGCTATATTGGGAATGCGTTTATAAGAACCTACCCAACCACATTTGGTGCGTAAGTTGTGAAAGACACACCATTTTCTTGATTTGTTTTTTTTACCTAAAAAGTATGTGATTTATTTATAAAATATTAATGAATTGTACAGGTTTCATATTGATAAACAAATGGATGACAAGAGTTCAAGTAACAAAAATACTGATAGCACACACAGAGCCAAAAAATGACGAAGATCGATAAGATTATTTCTTATCTAAAACTAGAAGAGTGTAAAAGCTTGATAGAAAAATTACAGAAGGATGAATCAGGTGAATGAAAAAATACTATTGATCCAATATGAGTTTCTTTTTTGAATTTTCAGTAATAATATACTTTAAAATATTTGATAACATGCTTCAAAAAATCTATTAATTCATATATGTTTAATGTTCTACAGGGACCAACAACAAAGAAAATGAATGTTGTTTTAGGAAAAGAAACAAAAACAGAACATGCAAATGAAAATGAATTACTCCATAGCTCATTTTGAGTGGTGTTGGAGGTTAATGAAAGGGGGAAAATTTTTTACAAAACTTTGAGGGATCTAGTGGAACGAATGTATAGGCATTCTTTCCACTTACAATACAAAAAAAAAAATTTCCTTCTCCCATTGATTTTTTAGATTAGAAATTTATTCCTTGAATGAATGCTTTCTATCCTCAAGAATCTAGAGAAATTTCTTCAGATCTTTATTCTTAAACATCAAATTTTCTATCAGCCTTTCTTGAGCTTTGTTTTTGGCTTCAAGAATCACCAATTTCTTAAGCTCATCATCTTCAGACTCGTGCACTAGCATTACACCTTCCTCATATATTGAGGAATCAACTTCAGAACATTGATTATTTTCTTCTTCAATGATTCCCAAATCATCATCACTGGACATGGAAAGAAAATTTCCATGACTGAAAATATTGTTTTCCATATCTTTTACCAATACAAGAGGTTCTTTTGAATTTGAAATATTTCTCACTTGTTTCCTCATTATTCCTTTCTAAAAAATCTCTAGGCTCTTCTAATTTTGCTTCATGTTTTATGCAACTTTTGATATGTTCCTTTAGCTTATTACTAATTTTCTCTTTAGTGTTTCTTTCCTTCTCCCACTGATTTTTTTTATTAGAAACTTACTCCTTGAATGAATTATTTCACTCCTCAAGAATCTACAGAAATTTCTTTGGATATTTATTCTTAAATGTCAAATTTTCTATCAGACTTTCTTGGCCTTTGTTTTTTACTTGAAGAATCACCAACCTCTTAAGCTCCTCGTCTTTAGACTCCTGCACTAGAAATACACCTTCCTCATCTCTTGAGGAATCAAATTCAAAACGTTGATATCTTCAATAATTCTCCACATGAATACGACATGAAAATACAATGATTATGTCGATACCACAGACACTTGTACCATGGTAATATCCAATTCAATGCTTTGGTTAATCCAATACCACGAAACACTATATGATGATAATATATATGTTAATACCATAGGTAAATACCATGTTTATGCCAATAAGATGGACCCTTGTGCCATGGTAATCTGCAAGCCAATACCATAGTAAAATACCATGGTTAAGCCGATACCAATGATACCGGTGCCATGATAATACCAACTCCACACACATACCAATACCCTCACAAGTGCCAAAGAATCTTGAAACTAACAATCCAAGCAATCGAATCCTAAAATATATAAGCTCATCCATCAAGGAGTACATTTCTCACTCAATATACCTTCAACACAATCATCTACACATAAGTAAGTATGTCACAAACTAGGTTGCTCCATAACCATTTGTCACACCCATCCACACTCAAGTCAACTACAACACATGCCTAGGTTTACGTCCATGCCAATAATTAATCATTCCATCCATCAACTTGACATCAATGCCAATAATTAATCATTCCAACCATCAACTACACCATCAACTACATCATCAATGCCAACAATGGGTAAAGTTTATTATTGAATTTTGTTTATTATTTTGACAAAAGTGTGATCATATTGCCACTTCTAATAATATTCTGGATCACCCATTCGAGAACTCTTTTGTGTATCTCCACGTCTTCCACCACTACCACCATCCTATCATAGGATTCTCCTATGATTTATCCATTCAGCTGCACTAAATCCTATTTAAGCTCGTTTTATCAGCGCTCTTTTCCTTTTGATGACTAAAATAATAAAGCAAACTCATATTACGTGTAGCTTATGTTCTTGACGTATGTTGGAAATGATAATTCCAAATACACACTGGCTAGGATGACAGAAATTGAAGGTTGAATTAAATCCTAAAGGACAGCAGCAGCAAAAGACTATTTGGTTTGATTTTCACTCCACTGTGCAATGAATTTTTTTATTTTAAAAACCTACAATTTCATTTTTTTTATTAAAGGTCATAGCCATGCTTTGCATTTAAACTTGTGGCTTGACCACACAACCATTTCATGTCTGCACCCTTATCCTCTGCGTCCATCATTTGTTTAAAACCTGCCATGCCACACCATACACTCACAACCACTGCAGTTAAAAACTCCACCAACCACTGTTTTTCCTTACCACGCTTTGCATTTGAATAAACCACGTCATATGAGTGGAGCCCATGCTCCACATCCTCGCACCTGCAGAAAATCATGGAGCAATCACATGAAAACAAGCCTTGTCATCATAGCCTCTTAATCGCGCGATAATATGGCCCACATTGCCAAGTCATGAAGCCATCGTCCAATCCGGTGTCGATCGCATAGAATGGAGCTGACGTCACACTATCCCCAAATGGATGCAATCCGGTTGAATTTTGTTTGAGGTCCGTTAGGGTCCACCTCCAGCCAAAGGGAGCCTATTCACATGGTTAAGGAGTCCAGTCAACCTCCTCATATTTGGATGCGATAAAGATTTAACCGCTTTGCACAAAAACATTTCAAATTTGTGAAAGGCATATGTAAAGGTTTTTAAAGCATAGGTTAAGTTTTATGTTTTATTTATTTTTAAATATCACGACATATGTTTTGATTTAGGATATATATATATAAGTTTTAAAATATATATTATAAACTTATAAAGTTTATAATATATATAAGTACTTTTGTTTTAATATTTCAATAGTGTGTTATGTGTTACATAAAAAGGCTCGAAGCCTATGCAATGTAATATGATGGACTTTGTATTTTTTTTTTTTAAAGACAGAGTGTCTTAAAACAAAGACAGAGAGCAAATTTTTAAGCACTGTGTGTGTATATTTGAAGACAGGGTGCAAGAAATAGACTCCGATGTGTTTGTAGCAGCTTGTGTTTTTTTTTTGAAATCCAGAACAACGGTTCTATGGAAACACTGTAATAGTTTTTTTTTAAGTTTAATGAAATTTTGTTTTTGCATCTCTGTCCAACATTGTCTCTATTTGAATATCTGTGTTGAGTTTAGGAATTGTTTTTACTCCTCTGTGTGTTTGGAATACTCATAAATTCTGTTAGGAATCTGTAATTTTAGCAGATTGGTAAGACTAAAACTGTAGAAGCAACATCGTTTCAACCAAATTTGGGATTCTAGGATGTAGCCCTCCTGAATTCAGAGAGGGATCTCTCCAATATGTACAAATATGGATTTGTCTTTGAAGTTTTGGGTTATGATATTAGGCTAGTTATGAAGACCAATGGTTTGTTTGTTTTTGGGTGGTTGAGCATGATTACTGTTTGAGGTGGAAAGTTCTGAGTGAAAAAGTTTCAAAGGTGAGAAGTTGCAAGAAATCAGAGTAAGCTTCAACCAAAAAGACAGAAAATTGTAGGTTTTATTCCATTGGGCTATGGATTCATAATAGGACTTAATTGGAATAGCAAGAGGCAAGAGTGGTCTATGGGGCAAGTCATCTATGTCTAAGGATCTCTTTTAAGTTTGATTTATGGAATGAAATGATACAATAAGAAGGAGAGATAAACCGACGTAGAACAAGAGCAGCCTAGGATCTGATAAGTACTTTTAAACTAGTTATCCTTTGACATGGACTCAAGAAAAACATAAAAGTAAACTAGGATATGGTAAGTACTTTTAAAATAGCCAGCCTTTGATACACTTTCAATAGAAAACATTTTAAAACAAAGGGAAACTTGGAGGCAACTTTTGGAGTAGAAACTAGTGGGTCGGGCTCACCACAAATTCTCTCCTAGCTCTGCTTTACTTAGTTACTTTCAAGACAAACACAAAGATAACACAGAATGGCCTAAGATCTGGTAAGTACTTTTAAACTAGCCAGCTTTTAACACATTCCAAGGGAAATATCCAGACAGTAGTGGGGACAAAACTGGGACCAGGGCTCACCATATCTTCCTCAGTTCATCTTCACAAAACATATACTAAAAATAAAATTTAAGAATAAAATTCAGCTAAGACAATAAGACGAGGGAACGCCAACATTCCTATGCTCGAGCTGAATTAAATCATTCCTAAATAACACAGTTTGGAAGAAAAAGTTCAGATAAAGATTTCAGTCAGAGAAGGTTACTGATGTACAGTAGGTCCTAACTCTATGCATGCTTTTCTTTATAAGAGAATATGAAACACAATGAAAACAGAAACAAAATGACAAGTTGCACTTAGAGAAACATCACCGTCAACATAGACCAGGATCCCATAAATCAGCTTGTATTCATGCTCCAAACCAGTTACAGCTTTAAGTCCCGTGCTTTAGTTTAGCAATCATCTACACATCTCAGCCTAACCTATCTATCACCAGCAGATCTCCAAGAGCCAGTGAATACTATGTACAATCATAAGTTTAAGCTCAAGTGTATATCAAAGTTCTACAACCAACCCCTCACTCATCTTCTGCAGAAGTATATATAGAAGGATGAGGAGGTGAGATCTGATAAAATATCTCAATTTACAATTAATACAAACTTAATGACTTCTTGGCCTTTGAGGGGCTCAACGAAGAAACTTATATACATATTTTTTGTATTAAATGATTTTACATAAAGATTTAAGCTCTGTGGGAGCTTTTGTTGACTTTTGAGGCTCTGTGTGGCGTCGAAGTAACTCTGCAAATGTTCTTTGCATTAAGTTTCCTTGCAGAAGTAACTTTCTGGCTGCGCTGAGACAAATATCTGATCCTGATCAATAAATTCGGCCTTTGATTGAATACTTTGAGGCACAGGTGGCGTCGCGGTAGCTAGAGGAATCAATTTGCCTCAATTTGTGGCAGTGGAGGGTTTCCTGTCAATAAAACACTTAAGATTTTCCTTTAATTGTGTTTTAATTTGGGGGATTAGGCTTTTGATAATCATTCTTAGCCGTGATCCCCACAATTATGTCTTCCATCCTCTGTTCCGGTTCATTTTGATCTTCGTCACTGATACTCTGTGATTTGTGATTGACTTGCTGTGTTTTTGCTGATGTGCAGGGCCGTGTAGGGTTTGAAAGGCATCAATGCCTTCGCAGATCATTGATAAACGTGGAGTCAAAACCTTATGATGATTTTATTTGGTGAATCGAAGGCCAGAGGATCGTCACCCTCTGTCTCTGAAACTTCTTTGAATTATGGCGGAGAGAACGTCGAAACCCTGCAAAACATAAAAACTATTATAAAATCCTGCATATATAGGTTTACTGCTGCAGAGGCATGTGAATAAGGCGTGGCCGTTGGATGGCATCATCCGACGGTCAGGATTAATCGGAGAAGGCGGAAGAAAGATTGTATCAGAGCCATCGATCGCGCAAAGATCGACGATCGGGAGCAAGGGGGAAAGTCAAAAACGGAGAATCGTTGACTGGGCGATAGAATCAGGGCGATGGAATATGGACCGTCGATCTACAGATCAGATCGACGGCGGAGATTAATCTGGATGGGCGCCATAGCCCAGTTAACTATCGGGCATCTTCAGCGAGCGATAGCCATTGGATGGCCTGCCCCAGATCGGATGGCGCACGACAATATCGCTGGGCGTCCGTGTACGAACGATAATGCACGATGAGCTAGCGGTTTTGAAAAAGTACAGGGGATGCGTGTCATGCAATGTATGGAATCGCTGGCGATCGGGGAAAAACCGCCTTTGCCCAAAGGCAGTGTGATGAAAATCACGTGATTTCGGCAATCGGCTAGTGGAATGTGGGGACCACCGAGAGACAGACTCTGCACCGTCCGATCTGCAGATCAAATCAACGGCGTGGAACGAATTAAATTTGAACTGGTGGGGAATTACCATATAATAATAAAACCGACGAATTTTCAATATAAACCAAGGTTTTAAACTATAGCCGAGAAATATTAATACAAAACATTTCTTGGCGCCCGATTGCGGGGCCGCGGGTGCATGAGAAATGATGTGACTGAAGGTCGATGGGAAAAGGGGTCTAAGACTAAGCCCGAGGGGCTTAAGTCCAAAATGTGGGTTTTTTTATAGTTTTTTAATGATTTTCAAGGGGAATTGAGGGTTCAGATAAGGTTTAAAAGTGGGTTTTAAACCTTATAAAGGTGGATTTTCATGAATGGAAGAAGAGAACTTATGAAAAATAGAGGAATTTTATGGAGAAATAGGGAAGCAAATGAGGGTTAGTTTTGGAAGAAGGGGGGAAAATGTGCTTGCAACAGTATTCTGGCTTGGAAATCAACAGGATTTCTAAGTGTAAGATGGGAACAGCAGTGAAGTTCGAACAAAGGATAGGCATGAGGCCTTGAAGAGTCTTCAAGAGCCAACAATTTTTAGCAATGAAATTTGTTCCTTGAAGGCTCAAAAAGTTTTTAGCCAGCATTTGGTATAACAATTTTTATAGTTGGCTAACAGTGGCTCCACTTGGGGATGGTGCCTTCTTGAAGGCATCAAGAACTTTCAAACCTGTGTTCTCTGGGAGGCCGACTGTGCCTGATCCATTGATGTTCTCTAGGAGGCTGATCAGTTGCCTCGTCCATTGGGCTACTCTTCTTTTGCTGAGATGAATTTCTCCAAAAACATATTAGCAACCATAAACATAATGGATCTTCATCAATACAAACTTCTACCTACCCAATCCTACTGATCTAACATTTTTTCTTTATTAGAGTTCACTTGGATTGGCAAACTCTTTTTACAACATTTTATTCTTTTGAAAGCATAAAACTAATCTAATTTTACTCCTTATTTCTCCCTGAACTCAGATTAAACAGTTGAGTTCAGATGCTTCTCTACCTATTCTACTAATTGTTGGGATTAGATTGTCCAACAGATTTTAATTCTCTAAATTTTAAGACATAAATTTAAAAATAGTCAAGTCAAGATTAAGCTGTTTTGACTTGCTGTGATCTATGGCATAAAAACAAGCTGCACATAGACATTTATTTTGCAAAATATTAAATTAAAACAAAAGGCTTAAGTTCTGAAGTTCAAAGAATTGCCTTCTCTTTTTACAGCTCTGTTTTGACTTTTTTTTGAACAGTTCCTTCTTTGTTTCTTTGGTTCAGATTTTGAGTTAATTAGAACCAAATTTACATGTTTTTGACTCAGAAAAAGAAACAGATTTGAGTCATCTCTTTTTGGAAACTTAGGTTCAGGTTTTGAACATCTTTGATCCTTTCATTTCTATCCTAATCTATCTACTAATAAGCCAAGGTTAAATAGTTTGGCAGATCGAATTTACTACCCTATCAGCATGAAATTTAAAACTAATTATTCAAGATTAGCCTGTTTGACTAACTAGAAGTGTGTTTTTCATAAGTGGCATTTAAGCTTGCACACTTTCAGAATTTGTCTCTCTTTTTGGTATTGGGCTATACCTTTCTTGTTTTGACAACCTGCCCTCTTTTATTTCTTTCATTATTTTTGTATTTTTTATTTTTTACAACTTTGAATGCAATGGTGGATGAAATATTTACAGTGGAAAAAAGATAAAAATGCGTTGAAACAGAATCATGGATCAAGAGAAGTAATGCTTTAGCATCCTTCCATTGACAAGACCCCCAAACAGTTCTGCTCCATTCAACTCCTGCAAGAAAAATGCATTGTTACTAGCAGCTAAGTGAATAGAGTAAGGGCCAAGCCATAAGTTGTCAAATTTTCCATGCTTGCCCTTCTCTTTCCTTCTTGAATCCCACTTTAAAACTTTGTCCCCAATCTTGAAATTGCTGGCCTTTGTTCTTCTGTGAAAAAGCTTTTTAATGTTGTCCTGCTTCTGCAATGCTTTGCTATACACTTCCTCTCTGGTTTTCTGAAGATGAATGGTCTGGTTCACTCTTCTGATCATGTCATTTTATTCAGTTTGTAACTCTTGAATCAACTTCATCACTGGTACACCAAGGCTATTTGGAAAAATTGCATCAGTACCATACACAAGCTGAAAAAGGGACATGCCAATGGATTTCTTCAAAGTTAATCTGTCAGCCCAAAGTGCATGAACCAACTTTGTGTGCCAAGACTTTTTGTTGTCCTCCAACAGTTTTTTGATTATGTTCACTAAGCTTTTGTTTGAGGATTCCGCAAGTCCATTACCTTGGGGGTAATAGGCCGTGGAATGCCCCAATGCTATTTGATATCTATGGCAGAATTCAACCATCTTCTTTGATCCAAATGTTGTTGCATTATCAGTGATGTTCTTGGTAGGACAACCAAATCTGGAGAGAATGTTAATCTCCATGAATTTTATAATAGTTGAATCATTGGCCTGCCTACAAGGTATGGCTTCTATCCACTTAGTGAAATAGTCTGTGGCAGTGAGAATCCACCTATTTTGGGTAGAAGATGGGGGGTGGATTTCACCTATGAAGTCAAGTCCCCACTGTTGAAATGGGGCTTCAACAGTGATTGGATGCAGAGGCAGTGGTAGCAGTTTTCTTTTTCCCTCAAACAGTTGGCATTTCTGGCAAGCAATGATCATCTTGTGCACATCATGAAAGAGAGTAGGCCAATAGAAACCAACCCTCAAAATTTTGTTGGCTGTTGTCTTCCAGTACAAATGACCTCCACACTCTCCCTCATGGAACTGGTACTTAACCTTCTCTGTATCAAACTCAGGCAAACATTTAAGCAATAGACCACTAGCATTTTTCCAGTAAAGACATCTATCAATAATGCAATAGTTTACAGCTTTCAATTTGAGGAATCTTGCCTTTGTTTTTGTCAAACCAGGAGGTGTATTCAAATTTAGCAAAACATAAACAATATCAGCATACCAAGAGGAATTTATAAAATGGTTTTCAACAATAGGAGTTGAGAGTTCCTCTTGATTATCTAAAGCATTAATCATATTAATATCAAGAACTTCAAAATTTGATTCAGCCATCAATCTAGCTAGACCTTGGCCTTTGATGAGTTTAGTGGGTTTTATCTCTAAATCATATTCAAGAATAATAGTGATCCACTTACCTCTCTTACCATCTAGGTCCTGTGTTAGAATGTCTTTAACAACTGAGTTTGGGACAAAGGCAATGATATGTGAGTGAAGTATGTACACTCTGAAGTCCTTCAAAGCTTTAACCAAAGCAAAAGCTTGTTTCTCCATAATGTTATACTTCAAAGGGGCATCTCTCAATGCCTTGCTAAAAAATGCAATAGGCTGCTCTTTCCCTTGTGGATTTTTTTGTAAAAGGGCAGTATCTATAGTATGTTCTGATGCAAATGAAAAGACATAAAAATCTTTTGAAAAATTAGGACTTATTAGAACCGATGTTTTGGTTAACGCTTGTTTCACCAGTTCAAAGGGATTCTTTGCTTCCAAGGTCCATTTTACCCCTTGCTCCTTCTTCAACATGTTTGTTATATTCCTAAGGAGCTCAGCCAAGTTGGGGATGAACCTTCTCAAAAAATTGATCTTTCCAATGAAAGATTGCAACTCTTTAATGTTTCGAGGATGAGAGATTTGCAATATGGCCTCAATCCTTTTTGGATCTATCTTTATACCCTCTTCAGAAATAATGTGCCCAAGAATTTTACCTTCTTGGAGACCAAATAGTGTTTTCTTAGGGTTTAAAGATATTCCAAACTTTCTGCATTTCTTGAAAAAATTTCTTAAATGTTCTAAGTGTTCTTCATCTATTTTTTAAAACACAGTGACATCATCCAGATAGATAATGATGAAGAAGCCCAGTTCTTCCGAGAATGTTATGTCCATGGCTCTTTGAAAATTTGCTCCAACATTCATTAGAACAAAGGGCATTTTCACATACATGAAAGTGCCCCATGGTGTAGTAAATGTTGTCTTTAACTAATCAGCAGGGTGGACTAAGATCTGATTGTACCCTGAATAGCCATCTAGCAAAGAAATTCTTCTAGACCCTACCACCCTTTGTAAAATATGATCCATCTTAGGTAAAGGGTAGTTGTCTTTTAATGAAGCTTTGTTTAAGTCTCTAAAGTCTATACAAAACCTGATTTCTCCAGTTTTCTTCCTAACTGACACCAGATTAGATACCCACTCAGAATATCTGATAGGGACAATAATACCAGCTTCATACATCTTTTTAATCTCCTTCTAAACCAAAGGCAGTTGTATGGGGTTTATTCTGCGTAGTTTCTGTTTGAATGGTTTTTGGTTTTCCTTGAGAGGGATTTTGTGCTATATCATTTCAGTGTCATAGGATTTAAGATCTTCGTAACTCCATGCAAAAACATCAGAAAACTCTTTAAACAGCTCTATGTATTTGAATTTAATGACAGCTGGTAAATTTTTGGACAATTTAATCATTTTCGGTTTTTCCTCACTGCCTATATTGCATTCTTCCACATCAGTCTCTACAGGTTCCAGTTTTGGCTTCTTGGCCACATCATTAAAATCAAACAATTCCTCTAAAGGTGCTAGACCGCTTGGCAAACTTTCATCTTTAGAGTGTAGAGTTTCTAACTGCTCTGCATTCAATTCTGTTTCGTTTATAAGTTTTCCAGTCAAGAGGTTGATACCGACAAGTTCAGGGGATGGTTCTTCTTCACCAAGGAAATTTTCTTCACTGCAGTCTGTATCATACTCTGAGTCCGAACTGTGTAGTTCAAATTCATTTCTGAATTGCATGAAGTCTTCTATTTGTTTATCATTGTCAAACACCTGCCAATACTTTTGATTATCAGGCACAACTGGTCTAAATTTTATCTCAGTTGTGCAATCTTTGGTTTCATATGGCGTCAAGCATGTCCTAGCTGCAAAGGCTAGATTGTGGGCTGCAATGTTTTTCTTTCTTGGGACAAAAATCAATTTGGACTCGTCAAAGGTTTTCAAGAGGTCCATGACATCATTTCGGTAGGCTCGAAGTCTGGGATAATTTACGTTATACTCCCCATTGACTTGCCTAATGAATAAATCTGAATCCCCATACACATTGATTCTTGTGGCTCCTAACTTTTTCAACAGATGTAAGCCTAAGAGAAGAGATTCATATTCTGCTATGTTATTGGAACACTGAAAGTTTAACTTGCAGGAAATGCTTTCTGTGTGGTTATTTTCAGTGTTGGAAATCCAGACACCTGCACCGGCGTTGGTTCTAGTGCAGGATCCATCAAAACACATACTCCACAGAGGACTATTGTCGGTTTCATCCTGGTTAACGTCCTCTTTAACTACTGCGCTTTCCAGATTTTCATGATTAGTGGCACTTAATTGAGTTTGTTTTGACTCTTCAGGTTTTTCATTGAGTGGAGGCACGTTTTCTTGAGTATCAAGGTCTAAAAGCAACAAATGCATGACTTGTAGTTCAAGACCTTTGTTTAGTTTGCTAATGTTTAACGGTTCAGCAAACTTCTTTGACAGCTCTGTGGTATTTTCTTCCTCTTCCCTATTAGTCATTAACTTTGTTAAAGTTACTTGTTCATCTAATGTTTCTTCATTAAAAAGGATAAATGAATCAAGGCCGGTATCTATAGAGTATAAAGGGGAGTTTTGCGGTCTGTCTTGACATGTAACTGTGTATTGCATATGAGACTCCCTATAAAGTCTTCTATTCTTATTGAAAACAGGGATAGTTGCATAAGTCATGTCCATTTGCATAGTCCCATGTAACTTAGCCCCCCAAGATCTTGATAATAACATCCCATACTTGGGGAGGACATCAGCCACAACAATATCCATCACTAGGCATTTGGCTGGAATCTGGGCTAAGTTAACACAGAAGTCTTTGATCAATCCTAAACACCTTACTTTGCTGTAATCAAAGGAATACAGGTCTTTATACGGTCTGGTAATTTCCAAACCAAGGCTCTCCATCACAGCTTTAGGCATTAAATTATGAGAAGCCCCAGAATCATGCATAGCATTGTGAAAATTTTTGTCATGAACATTTAAACTTACATAAAAGGGAGGAACAGGTCCCTCTTGATATTTACCTTCAATCTTAGGACCAAAAATCAGCTCTGGCTGGTCATCATTAAGATTTACTGTATCGTTACTCTCTTCTATATTTAAAGCCTTCAAAATTTGGGTTCTAAATATATGTTGGCCAGCTAACTCAGTCAGGGGAATAGAGATCTTGATTTTTGAAATTTCTTGCTCCAGGCTGAAAGGAATTTGACTCTTTAAAGCACTTATCTCAGCTTTATTAGTTGTCCCTTTATCAACAACATCAGCTTGCTGATTTGTTCTATTTACACTTGACACAATTGTTTTCACCAGAGTACTAGCTGAAGTGTTAGTACTACTAAGGTTTGCACTCTGTTTTTCATTATTTTGAGTGCCTTTTTCTTTACCTTTATTAGAATTTACAGCCACTATTTTATCCTTTTGTTTGACAATTTTAGGCTTGGTTGTAGTGCTGTTTTGTGAAGATTTGTCAGAGGTTTTGTTGTTGGGGGTCTGTTGACTGGTTTTGCTTCTAAGGTCATATTCTTTTTGAGACTCTATGATGACATTTTCCATGTCTTGATAACAATTTTTATCATTGTCTCTTTTGTCATCATAAGGTGTGTATAGACCTTGTTTTTTATCATAATGAATCTCAAAGTCATCATCTTCTAACCCAAACATATTGACATCATCTCCCTTTTTTATCTCATCTATTTCCTCAACCTCACTTACATAGTTTTGATGAAAGGGAGGAGTGATCTATTGATCATCTTCCCTAGGTCTGTTTGGAGGCTGATTTCTTCTAGAATTCTAATTCTGGTTCTGGTTTCTATTTTGAGGAGCACTTTGGTTTAGGCTTGTTTGCGCTCTCTTAATTATGCTCATTTCTTTCATCATTTCTTCCATCATTTTCTCCATTTTTGAGTTGGAGGTAGAGGGTGCAGATTCCTCTCTAAAGGACACTCTCTTTTCATTTTTCATTCTCTCTCTCTTCTCCATTAAATTGACTTCCACGGAAAGAGCACCCCTTTTCATGTCTTCAAGAGTTGCAAAATCTCTTTCCCTCAGCTGATAGGCCATCTCGGGGTCAAACCCTTCAGGAAACTTGTTTAAAGCTGAGCCCTGTGGAGGTTTTAGTTCTGGGGAAAGTGTATTATACACGCTATTGAATCTGGTGCAATAGGCTTGCACACTTTCCCCAGTGTTTCTATGGAGGTTCTTGTAATCAGAAAGGACTTGGAGTGGATTTTTCTTCACTTCCACTTGTTTAAGAATGTTTGATGGAAGCCCTAGAGATCATTAATAGTATGGGGGGCTAAGCCTTTAAACCATTTTCTTACTTCTCCTCCCAAGCTCTGAGAAAATAATCTAAGCTTGACAGAATCATCATCAATTTCATTTCTGTCAAAGTAGTCATTCATCTTATCCACATGTTGTGATGCAATAGTAGCATTACTAGCATCATATAATGGAATTTTGGACTGATAGTCCTGTGGAAGATTGACTAATGGTATAGGAAGGACTAAGGGAGCATACCATGCTGCCATGATATGTGGTGGAGGTGGATTCACAAGAGGTGGATTAAAAAAAGGTAAAGTGGACTAGAGTGGAGTGGTTTGAACAGTGGATGTAGGATGAGAAGATGTGGATGGAACAGCAGTAGATTGCTGAGCTGATCTTGGATGAGAAACACCTAAGTTATGGAGGAAGTGTAAATCAGGTGGTGTTGTCTTCCTACTACCAAGATGTTCACTTGCTTCTGGGGATGAAAGTGAAGACTTAGATTCTAGCTGAATTATATCATCAAAAGACCTAGTTCTAAATGTATTTACTAGGTCAGCTTGTGATTGTTGTAGAGCTGAAAGGTTTTCAGGGACTGATTTAGCTCTCAAGGGTGATCTGAGAACAGTTGAAAATTCTATCTTAGGAGACTTCCTAAGGATACTTTCTAGGTCATCAACTATCTCAGGTGGATCAGGGTCAGGATAGGCTCTAGTATGGATCTTTCTAGAAGCCACTATGTTGCGTTTTTTAGACCCAAATAAACAGGAAAATTTCAACCAGGTATGAAAATATTTGAGAGGTTAACTAATATGTTTCCAAACTTTTATCCTACAGTCCTCTAACTAATTTTGAATAATATTTAATGACAAGGGTTATTCCCAGTGGAGTCTTAAGGTCTGTTCAGAATTGTGGAGTCACCAAGTGGAAGGTTTAGGGTGTTTCTAGGGAGTGCATTGTCCACCACAGTGCTTGTGAAATATCCCTTTTTAAGGATATCTCGAAACACAGCAAACTCTAACCAGAGATCGACTGGGAGGGCATTCACCAGATATTTCACCTCCGAAAGAGGATGAGATCCGAAGGCTACCTAGCCCTTTCCAGACTATGTCTGAGAGTATGGGGTAAAACACAACACAAGGTAAGTGAAATGTAAGAGTAAGTGTTTTACTACCGATATGAAATATTTTTGGTTTTTCTGAGTTATTTTTCAGTTGTGTGGTTTCTAAGAATATCCTAAATCTGCTTCACAACTTAGCTACGGTTATGAGACAAAGACAGTCTACTCTTATGGCTAAGCCAGCTGATTTTTCAAGGTTAGATAAAGTCTCATGAAAATCCTAGGGTTTGCCTAGTTTATCACTGATTCAAACAAGTTTCATCATGATTACCACTCTTGGTAGTGCTTGAAAAGCTTGCTTTTTACTCTCAAATTTTTATAAAGATGAAAAATGATTCTGGGTTCAGTTCCCCAGCGAAGTCGCCAGAAATGTTAGGAATCCGTAATTTTAGCATATTGGTAAGACTAAAACTGCAGAAGCAACATCGTTTCAACCAACTTTGGGATTCTAGGATCTAGACCTCCTGAATCCGGAGAGGGATCTCTCCAATATGTACAAAGATGGATTTTTCTTTCAATTTTGGGGTTATGATATTAGGCTAGTTATGAAGACCAAGGATTTGTTTGTTTTTGGGTGGTTGAGCATGATTACTGTTTGAAGTGGAAAGTTCTGAGTGCAAAAGTTTCAAAGGTGAGAAGTTGTAAGCAATCAGAGTAAGCTTCAACAAAAAGACAGACAATTTCAGGTTTTATTCCATTGGTCTATGGAGTCATAATAAGATTTAATTGGAACAGCAAGAGGCAAGAGTGGTCTATGGGGAAAGTCATCTATGTCTAAGGATCTCTTTTAAGTTTGATTCATGGAATGAAATGATACAATAAGGAGAGATAAAAGGATGTAGAACAAGAGCAACCCAGGATCTAATAATTACTTTTAAACTAGTCAGCCTTTGACATGGACTCAAGAAAAACATAAAAGTAAACTAAGATCTGGTAAGTACTTTTAAACTAGCTAACCTTTGATACACTTTCAATAGAAAACATTTTAAAACAAAGGGAAACTTGGAGGCAACTTTTGGAGTAGATACTAGTGGGTCGAGCTCACCACAAATCCTCTCCTAGCTCTGCTTTACTTAGTTACTTTCAAGACAAACACAAAAATAACACACAATGGCCTAAGATCTGGTAAGTACTTTTAAACTAGCCAGCTTTTAACACATTCCAAGGGAAATATCAAGATAGTAGTGGGGAAAAAACTGGGACCAGGGCTCACCATATCTTCCTCAGTTCATCTTCACAAAACATATACTGAAAATAACATTTAAGAATAACATTCAGCTAAGACAATAAGACGAGGGAACGCCAACATTCCTATGCTCGAGCTTAATTAAATCATTCCTAAATAACATGGATTGGAAGAAAACGTTCAGATAAATATTTTCAGTCAGAGAAGGTTACTGATGTACAGTAGGTCCTAACTCTATGCATGTTGTTCTTTATAAAAGAATATGAAACACAGTGAATAAACAAAATAAAAAGTTACACTTAGAGAAACATCACCGTCAACATAGACCAGGATCCCATAAATCAGCTTGTATTCATGCTCCAAACCAGTTATAGCTTTAAGTTTTGTGCTTTAGTTTAGAAATCATCTACACATCTCAGCCTAACCTATCTATGACCATTAGAGCTCTAAGAGCCAGTGAATGCTATGTACAATCAGAAGTTTAAGCTCAAGTGTATATCAAAGTTCTACAACCAACCCCTCACTCATCTTCTGCAGAAGTATATATAGAAGGATGAGGAGGTGAGATCTGATAAAAGATCTCAATTTACAATTAATACAGACTTAATGACTTCTTGGCCTTTGAGGGGCTCAATTAAGAAACTTATATACATATTTTTTGTATTAAATGATTTTACATAAAGATTTAAGCTCTGTGGGAGCTTTTGTTGACTTTTGAGGCTCTGTTTGGCGTCGAAGTAACTCTCCAGATGTTCTTTGCATTAAGATTCCTTGCAGAAGTAACTTTCTGGCTGTGCTGAGACAAATATTTGATCTTAATCAATAAATTCGGCCTCTGATTGAATACTTTGTGGCACAGGTGGCGTCGCAGTAGCTAGAGGAATCAATTTTCCTCAATTTGTGGCGGTGGAGGGTTTCCTATCAATAAAACCCTTCAGATTTTCCTTTAATTGTGTTTTAATTTGGGGGATTAAGCTTTTGATAATCATTCTTAGCCGTGATCCCCACAGTTATTTCTTCCATCCTCTGTTCTGGTTCATTTTGATCTTCGTCACTGATACTCTGTGATTTGTGATTGACTTGTTATGTTTTTGCTGATGTGCAGGGCCGTGTAGGGTTTGAAAGGCATTAATGCCTTCGCAGATCATTGATAAACGTGGAGTCAAAACCTTATGATGATTTACTTTGGTGAATCAGAGGCCAGAGGATCGTCGCCCTCTATCTCTGAAACTTCTTTGAATTATGGCAGAGAGTACGTTGAAACCCTGCAAAACACAAAAACTATTATAAAATCCTGCATATATAGGTTTACTGCTGCGGATGCATGTAGAGGAGGCGTGGCCGTTGGATGGCATCATTCGAAGGTCAGCTTTAATTGCAGAAGGAGGAATAAATATTGAATCAGAGCCGTCGATCGCGCAGAGATCGACGGTCGGGAGCAAGGGGGAAAGTTAAAAACAGAGAATCGTTGACTGGGCAACGGAATCAGGGCGATGGAATATGGACCGTCGATCTGCAGATCAGATCGACGACGGAGATTAATCTGGATGGCGCACCATAGCCCAGTTAACTATCGAGCATCTTCAGCAAGCGATAGCCATTGGATGGCCCGCCCCAGATCAGACGGCACACGGCAATATCGCTGGGCGTCCTCGTACGAACGATAATGCGCGATGAGCAAGCGATTTTGAAAAAGTACAGGGGATGCATGTCACGCGATGTATGGAATCGCTGGCGATCAGGGAAAAACTGCCTTTTCCCAAAGGCGGTGTGATGAAAACCGCGCGGTTTTGGAAATCGGCTAGTGGAATGTGGGGACCACCAGGAGATGGACTCTGCACCGTCTGATCTATAGATCAGATCGACGGCGCGGAACGAATTAAATTTGAACCGGCGGGGAATTACCATATAATAATAAAACCAACAAATTTTCAATATAAACCAAGGTTTTAAACTATAGCCGAGAAATATTAATACAAAACATGGCTTGGAGCCTGATTGCGGGACCGCGGGTGCATGGGAAATGATGTGACCGAGGGTCGATGGGAAAAAGGGTCTAAGACTAAGCCCGAGGGGCTTAAGTCCAAAATGTGGGTTTTTTATAGTTTTTTAATGATTTTCAAGGGGAATTGAGGGTTCGGATAAGGTTTAAAAGTGGGTTTTAAACCTTATAAAGGTGGATTTTCATGAATGGAAGAACAGAACTTATGAAAAATAGAGGAATTTTATGGAGAAATAGGGAAGCAAATGAGGGTTAGTTTTGGAAGAAAGGGGGAAAATGTGCTTGCAACAGTATTCTGGCTTGGAAATCAGCAGGATTTCTAAGTGTAATATGGGAACAGCAGTGAATTTCGGATAGAGGATACGCATGAGGCCTTGAAGAGTCTTCAAGAGCCAACAATTTTTAGTAATGAAATATGTTCCTTGAAGGCTCAAAAAGTTTTTAGCTAGAATTTGGTATAACAATTTTTATAGCTGGCTAACAAAATCCAACATGGTATCAGAGCTAGTCCAGGCTTTTTGCATTTGCCAAGAAGCTGAAGGAAGGAAGAAGGAGTTGTTGAAGAAATTCTCTAGCAGAGTGAAGGTTTCAGCAAGTCAGTGAGACCTTTTTTTGAAAAACACAGTCAAGTTATTTAAGTATATTTCAGAAAGCTAGCTATGGCAGGAGCCAACACAAGCACGAATATAGGAAATACTCAAGTCCCACAGTTCAATGGGAAGAACTATGACTATTGGGAAATCACAATGAGAGCCATGTTTTTCTCTCAAGATTTATGGGAGCGAATTGAAGATGGTCTAGAAGAACTAGCAGATGAAAATGCATTTAATGCTTTAACATAGGCAGAGAAGGATTTGTTGAAGGGCAAAAGGAAGAAGGACTCAAAAGCCCTCTTCTATCTCTATCAAGCAGTGCATGAAAGTGTATTTCTAAGGATTGCAGCAATAAAGAGGTCCAAGGATGCATGGGATACCCTCCAGACAGCCTATAAAGGAATGGAGAAGGTAAATACAACAAAGCTTCAATTAATGAGAAGAGATTTTGAAGTCATTTGCATGAAAGAATCTGACACAATAGATTCATTCTTCAAATTTTTGATTGGGTTGGTTACCCGAATGAGATCTCATGGAGAGGTAGTAGAAGAGAGAAGAATAGTGAAGAAAGTATTAAGGAGCTTACCCTCAAGGTTTGATGTGATAGTCTCAACCATTGAAGAGACAAAGGATCTCTCAAAGTTTACTATTGATGAGCTTCATGCATCATTGATGACACATCAACAAAGATTGGGTAGAAAAACAAAATCATCTTTGAAGCATTTCTTCAAGATCAAAATTTCCTTTGGAAGAGGAAGAGGTCAAGGCAGAGAAAACTACAGAGGAAAAGGAAGAGGCAGAAGCCAAAACAGAGGAGGAAGAAACATCCCTGCAAATACAAGTGGAAGGGGTAGCAACCAAAATCAGAACCAAGGCCAAGGTAGCAGCCAGCAAGGTGGAAAAAATCAAGCACATGGACAAAGGTATGATAAATCCCAAGTCCAATGTCATTACTGTAAGAAGTATGGCCATTATGCCAATGAATGTAGGAAAAAATAGAGTGACATGGGTAGTAGACCCAGTGCTAATTTTACTAAAGAAAATATCAGTGAAGAGAATTTGTTTTTAGCATGTAATATGGATGAAGAAAATAATGAAGATATATGGTTTCTATATTTAGGATGTAGCAACCATATGACTAGAAACATTTCTATGTTTTCCCTGTTAGATGAAAATGTGAAGTCTCAAGTTACATTGGGGATAGACATTAAGGTCTCTATCATGGGGAAAGGTAGAGTAAGTGTTTTGACAAAGAAGGGAGAAAGAAAAACCATATCAGATGTTTATTATGTGCCTGGTATGAAGTGTAACCTTTTGAAGATTTGACATCTCATTCAAAAGGGCTAAAATGTATTTTTTGAAGATGATGTATGCACCATCATGGATAAACCACCAAGCAAGCAATGCATTACACAAGTGAAGATGACAAGGAACAAAATGTTCCCTCTCAAGATGAGAGCAGATTCGAAGAAAGGAATTGCAATGACAGCAATGACAAAAGAGACATTCCAAAGAGAAGGAAAAGATGAAAACTGGTTATGGCATTTGAGATTTGGACATCCCAACTTTGGGGGTCTAAATGTGTTGCATAGGAAAGGAATGGTAAATGGATTACCATTGATTGAGAAACTGGACAGCCTTTGTGAAGGTTGCATCTTGGGCAAACAACACAGAGAAAGGTTTCCAACAGGAAAGAGCATAAGGGCAAAGGCACCCTTAGAAATTGTAAATTCAGATTTGTGTGGACCAATGCAAACACCATCATTAGCAGGCAACCACTGTATGTTGACCTTTATTGATGATTACAGAAGAAAAACTTGGGTTTATTCCTTGAAATTTAATAGTGAAGTGTTTGAGAAATTATGCCACTTTAAGGCTCTTGTAGAGAATCAAAGTGGGTAGCACATTAAAGTCTAAAGAATAGAAAAAGGAGGAGAATATATCTCAAAATAATTTCTGTGTTTTTGCAGAGAAAATAGAATTCATAAGCAATTTACAGCAAGTTATATACCACAGGAAAATGGAGTTTCTGAAAGGAAAAATAGAACCATCATGGATATGGTAAGAATCATGTTGAAGGCAAAACATTTGCCAAATGAATATTGGATTGAATTTGTACATTGTGTAGCATATATGCTGAATATATGCCTAACAAAGAGTGTTATGAACAATTTTTTGGAAGAACTATGGAGTGTCATAGAACAATTTGTCACCCACATGAGAGCTTTCAGTTGTTTGGTTTATGCACACATTCCAGATCATCTAAGGAAGAAGTTGGACAGTAAGGGGGTGAAGTGCATATTTTTTGGATACAGTGATGAATCCAAAGCATACAGATTGTATAACCCATCCACAAAGAAATTTATGATAAGCAAAGATGTATGATTTATTGAAGAAGGAGCTTGGGATGGAAGCATTGAGAAAACAGTGAATGTGAAAAGTTGTTTGTCTCATGATGATGATGAGGAATAAATGGCTGAAAGGCATCCCTCATTAGCAGCACCACCTCCACCAACACAAGGACAGCAAGGGACACCACAAGTAGGTATGAGAACACCCTTGAGAAGTGATGACAGTGCTTCTCCAAGCACATTACAAGGAGCAGATTTGAGTGCTTCTACAAGCACAAGTTCAGCAAATGAAAGAGGAACTAGATTCAGAAGTTTGAATGAAATATATGAGAAAGAGGTAGAAAATGAAGGTATGAACTCTTTATTTGCATTATATTTTCATGTAGAAGATCTTATTCATTTTGAAGAAGTTTTAAAAGATAAGAAATGGATAGATGTGATGGATGAAGAAATATATGCCATAGAGAAAAATAAGACATGGGAATTGGTTGATCTCCCAAATCGAAAAGAAGTAATTGGAGTAAAATGGGTTTATAAAACCAAAAGCAATGCTAAAGGTAATATTGGAAGGCACAAGGCCAGACTTGTTTTCAAAGGCTACAAGCAACAACAAGCAAGAGACTATGAGGAAAATTTTGCACCAATTGCAAGAATGGAAACTGTAAGAGAAGTGTTGTCCATAGCAGCACAACACAAGTGGAAAGTTTACCAAATGGATGTGAAATTAGCATTCCTAAATGGAGTATTGATTGAAGAGGTATATTTTCAACAACCTCAGGGATATGAGAAATCAGGCCAAGAGCACAAGGTATGTAGATTGAATAAAGCTCTGTATGGGCTGAAACAAGCACCAAGAGCATGGTATGGTAGGATAGATGCCTATCTACTGGAAAATGGGTTTGCAAAATGTGAAGGAGAACCCACATTATACATCATAGAGAAATATGGTAATATTCTTATTATTTTTTTGTATGTTGATGATGTGATATTCACAGGTAATGATTCTTACCTCATTGAGAATTTTAAAACAATCATGAAGGATGAATTTGAAATGACTGCTATGGGATTGCTGAGATACTTCTTAGGAATAGAAGTAGAGAAAAATGAAAATAAATTTTTATTTCTCAAGCAAAGTATGTTAAAGAAGTTTTGGAAAGATTTAATATGCAGTATTGCAAGGCAACAATTACTCCCATAGTGATGGGATTGAAACTGAGCAAAGAAGACAATAGAAAGGATTTTGATCCAAGTTTATACAAAAGCATAGTTGACAGCCTCATTTATTTGACTGCAACGAGGCCGGATATTATGCATGATGTAAGTTTAATTTCCAGATTTATGGAAAGGCCAAAGGAGGCACATTGGAAAGAAACAAAAACAATTCTAAGGTATGTGAAAGGAACAAAGAGTTATGTTATTTTATACACCACTTCAGAAAATTTTGAATTGATTGGATATACTAACAGTGATTGGGCTGGAAGTATAGATGACATGAAAAACACCTCTGCAGGGAAAATTTTAAGAACCCCCCTAAATTTATATATATAATAAATGGGTGAATCCCCATGATACATAGGAAAAATGGAAGGCGATTTTATTAATAATATAATATGTATATATAATTTTTTGGTGAATTTCTCATGAGATTATATCATCTCATAAAATCATGGCGAATCACCAGCACAAATGACGAATCACTACTACAAAATGGTGAATCATTTTCTAGTGGAGTTCGGGGTGTTGGTTACAAAGAAGATATGGTTGTTGAACCAAGAGTAGAGGGAAGAGAATCACCGAGACCAAGCATGGCACATGGTGACTCGTGAGGGAAGTAGTTCTCATTTAGTTTGGAAAACGCATTCTTCTAGTTCTGCTAAGCGTAGTGTTGTTGCTCATGCTACTACTAGCACTAATATTGAGGTTGGAGAGGAGTTTGAGGAGAAATGAACAACAAAGGGAAGAAAAGAAAACATGCTATTAAAAAATTATTTATAAACATTGGATCCGATCCAAGTGCCATGGTACAATAACAATATCGCAAAATACTTCAGATGTTCAACTATGGAAACATAATTTACATTACAACACCATCACGACTCTTACACAACCATATTTATGGAAATGATTTGATGTTGGGAATCTCTTAAAGGAAGACCTAGCATGGTAACTATAATAAGGTAAACTACTTCTCACTTCTTCAAAATGTTATTCCTTCTCGTGCCTTCAAAACCTAGATATTGAAAGGAATATGTGCCAGTTGCAGCCACCCTACTAAATATGTTAAAATTATAACCATCAACATGAAGAGAACCATTATAAAAACTCCATTCGGAATTCCCTATGTCATGCCCATGCCATGCCATGAATCTGTTTGTAGCAAAATCCCACAAATAGTAGCAGTGGCACCCTGTATTTACCTGATAGCTCCATTGATTGGAGAGGAGGTCCACTCTAGAACTTGCCAATGCTCTCCTAGTATTATTGTACAAATGATGTCTTGTTTTAAATTTGTACAAGGAGAGATACATTTTCAGTATATGCATCTTTTCAAATCTGGTAGTTATAACTTATAATTCCAAATAAAATATAACCCAAAGAACCATCTTGTTCTATAGGCATGAAAAATCTGGCCAGATGTCAATTACTGGCAAGTTGTTTGTGGATGTGATGAAGTCAATTATGACTAAAACAGTTTTCACCCTGGATGAACCTTGACCTAATCTTACTTTCAATCATGAAATGTGGCCAGAATGGACAAGATAAAGGGATGAATTGGCTCTGGATTATAAAAAAATCTAAGCATTGAACTGTGTATTAAACTCAATCCCAGTTCAGTGCCACACACAATTCACAATGGTAATAAACACCTGCACAACAAGGAAATCTATTTTGGTTAAGTTGTGCGTGAATTAACTAATTAGTGGGTTGTAAATTTATTTTTTGATTGCCTTAAAGAGAACATAACTGGTGGTAAGAGAACATAACTAATTATTAGATAGATGGCCAAAAATAAAGTGCATAAGGGTTAAAGTTAAGTGTTTTCTCGTAGGAAGTCTGTGTAGAATTTAACAGTGATACACCAATTGAATCCAATTTAATATCTGACTTGCATTAAAGATGAAGCATGTAATAAAACATGCCATATAGACATAATCTTTAGTGACAAAATGAAAATTACTCAACAGTATTCTACTTCATACAATTATTAGAGGTATCTTCACACTCTGGTAGGCTGTTTGTATATCCTCCTTTGATAGCTACTACTTGTTGTGGTTACAATTGTTCATATGCAGATGCCTAATTAAAGGTTAAAATACACTACAATTCTCAATACAATAACTAGAAAGCAAAGCCTCATGACTACCTTTAAATGATAGAAGAGATTCAGCGAAGTTACTGTCAATCATTCATCCATGATGTACCGCATTGTTCTACATCTATTCCTTTGTCATCATCTCTTTGATAGAACAATCTCAAAACAGGCTACCCTGCATATGATTTTTCACAGTTGTGCTGCAAAAATTTCCTATTATATACACTAAATGGAATGTTAAACTCAACTTGATTCTTGTTTTGAAGGCTATGATATAGAACAACAGCTCATATGTGTGATGCTATCGAGAGAGTGAGATTCTAGCTGTGTTATGACTTGTTACCAAATCTGGCTGGTGGATCTCCTGATGTCTTTGCTAAATACCCAACAGGTTTATTATTTTTCTACAACTTTTTTCTTGGTGATTTGGGGGATAACAACTGCTTCTTTGCAAGGGATTGGTGAAATGTTTCCACAGGGATAGATGTATCTCCTGTTTGGAACAAACTGATAAAACCAATATAATATAGAGATCTAGTACTTCTCTGTGAATCAAATTCTCCTGCAGTTCAGGAAGGTAAAGAGCATCACTGAACAGTTCTTTTAATATCGGCTATAAATTAAGGTAAAGCTCACAAGTCTATGCCACATTTATTGTCATTAAATGGACATGTGCTAGTGCATATAGAAGGGGAAGCATATCTAAAAGCACTGGGATTCCTCTTGAGATGGGGAGACAGAGTGGTAGTTGCTTCCTTTCTAATTCGTTCATCTGTGTTGTAGGAAAGCAGCATTTCCATAACTTCTCTCAAGGAAGGCCTATTGATGGGCAGAGTGCTAGTGCATAACAGAGCCACCCTTAACACCAACATCATTTCTTCTTTATATGAGTTTGCTACTTGTGCATCCAAGACATTATTGATATCGATGTGAATCTGATTCCGAACCCACCTAACAATGTCTAAGTAATCTCAAAATTCTACATCATTGGGCTTCTTTCCAGTCACGAGCTCCAGCAGGACCACACCAAAGCTGTATATGTCACTTTTCTCATTCACGTTGTGGGTGTACACATACTCTGCACACATGTCCACCAATTGAATCAGTTCATATAAAAAAGTTTATTTTCTATTGGTTGAGGCATATATATACACATATATATTCACATGCATTAACAATTCGGCTGTAAATTCTTACCTGGGGCAATATATCCATATGTTCCAGCAACCCCTGACATTCCATTCATCTGACCCAGCTTCTCTACAATTCTAGCTAAACCAAAATCAGCAATATTGGCCTCCAATTCATAATCCAACAATATATTATATGATTTAGCATCCCTATGTATTATTGGAGGGGAACAACCATGATGCAGATAGGACATTCCCTTAGCAGCACCAAAAGAAATCTTATAACGAGTAGGCCAATCCAACGTTTCCCCTTGAGAAATATGAATCTGTTCATACAGGCTCCCATTTGGCATGTATTCATACACTAACAGATTAGAATCTGAACTAGATATGCAGCAGAGCAGCTTGACAATGTTGGCATGCCTAATCTTCCCTAGAGTCTCCACCTTTGCTTGAAATCCCTTTTCTTGGGTAGACTGTTGTTTCCTATTGTTCCAAATCTGTTTCACAGCAACAATATTATCATTTCCCAGTGTTGCCTTGTACACTTTGCCTGCACCTCCACTTCCAATAACATTATCTTCTGTCAATCTCTTCAGAATGTCTGACTCATCAAATTCTACCCTATGAAAGGCTGTGAGATTCCATGACTCTATACTTGATTTAACCCGAAAAAAATTCTTGTATGTCTTATACAAGAAACCTATACCAATCAAGCAAAGTACTACTATCACAGCAATAACCGAAATTAATACCCTATATAGATGGCTTTCAGATCTTCCTTTCTGCTGGAAACATGAAGGTAGGATTAATGGCCCACCTCCACAAAGGCCCGGATTATCAAGAAAACTTTTATCATAGGCCATATTATTGTAACCAAAAGGAACAGAGCTAGAGAAAATGTTGTCAGACACATTCAGAAAACTCAACTTGAGATTGTCTAACTTAGGAGGTATTTTCCCTGAAAGTAAATTGTTTGAGAGGTCAAGGCTGTTAAGAACAAGCAGCAACCCAAGCGATGCAGGAATTGATCCGGTGATGCAGTTATTGGCAAGGTTAAGCTAAGAAAGACCTTTCCATGATATTATTGTCTCAGGAAGCTCCCCATACAACATATTGTGATTAAGAGAAAGCCTTGATAGTGAGGATAAACTAGTGAGTTCCAATGGAATAGTCCCTAATATATTATTGTGACTGGCCAGAAAGCTGATGAGATTCCATATTTGTCCAATGCCAGAGGGAATAGTTCCACTGAATTGATTGTTTGATATCTCCAGTGCCCACAAACTGGCTACTTTAGTGATTTGAGCAGGAATTTGGCCAATGATTTGAACATAAAAAACTTTTCATGCAATTGATATCCCATTTCCTAAAAGCACCATAGGAGCGCTTATCAACACATTTTACAAAGACTTGAATGCCTCATCTTAAATAATTTTGGAGATTAATATATTTTCTTAGAAATACTCTGACATAACTTTCTCCATGGCCAGCACCCATGCAGCCCTCTCTAACAGTTTCTTGGCTAGTGCGTACCATAACTGTGAACGGGAAATATTGCATAATTAGAACAAGAATACCACAGATCACTTCAAGGCTCGGAATACTGCTTTGAACTCCACAATCTTCGAGAAACACCCAAATTTTAAACATATACCCCTTAAAAAAATGATCAATACCCCACCACGATGTATTTAGCTTATCTATGTAAAAATATATATACTTAGCACAAATCAATTTTATCCCTGCTTCAGTATGCACCAAAGATTTAGACAAAGGTTACATATGTAGACTTTCTCAGTATTTGATGCATTTATAACCTGGGCAACTTCAAGGACAAAAATGAATTGGATATGGATTGTTGCATATAGAGAAGATGTATGCACTCTGTTCTCTTTGCATGTTCATGATCCATCCTTTTTGCTGACTCCAATAATTCCAATCCAAATTCTCTTTATTGTCAGAACTTCAGTTTTTCATGCTCATAATCCATTTTTTTGCTGTCTCCATTACTTCAAATCAAAAATTATAAACTGAGATCATTTTGGATTGGAAATGTTTTGACTTCTTGGTAAAAATCAGAAGGAACCATGTTGTAATTATTTTAAATATTTCAAGGTATGAAGCATGAATCATTTGGATATATTTCAATAAAAAAGTTAATGGAGTAGATGATGAGATACGTCCCTTGGTTGAAGGAATTTGTTAGTTAAGCACTGCAAAACTCACAAAGATTCTTTCATATCTTGAATTCTATGTTTGCAAGCTTTTAATTCTCTGGATTGTTCGACACAGTGGTATGGACTTAGATTATTCATTGCGCATGTTGGACTTGTAAATTCCTCAAAGCATAGCCTCACAACTTGACATTTAAATAGCCTAGTGTATATTAAAATCCACAATATCCATTTGTAATTGCTTAATACAATTTATTTTTCACATATAAACAAATTATGAACTAGATTGTGTTTATTATGAAAGTGCAACTCTTTGTGAAGTCATTCACCAATATTAGACTAAGACTAAGGCTTAGAAGACAATATTGAAGAACTTATTCTGGAAGATCTTTTGAGAATAGAAGCATATTTAGTTGCCTCAGAACTCTGATTTCCTCTGAATTAATTCAGTGTTTACAACTCAAAACTTTGAAAATGAGAATACAAAAGTAGAACTCTTAAAATTCTAAAAGTTTTCAAAGGAATTGTCTACATTTTGCTATAAACATTACAGATAAAATGTCATGACATTGTACTCAAGCAGTTAGACTGATGACCTGACCATATTATTCTTCATTTTCTTTTATCTCCTACATCCCTAACATTGTCATCCTCTTTGTTTCTTGCACCTCAGAAAATTTGTTGTGTAGGATTTAGGGTGCAAGACTTACTTGAATTTAAGGCTATTTGCTTCAAAGATTTGGACTGGTTCTAGCCATGAAAACCAGAGAAAGAAGTGGGTTGTGATCAGGAACTTTCCATCTATGTAATGTCTATAATACTTGCAAGTCATAGTGTTACTACAGCAAATCCCATGATAGGAATTAGGGAGTTGGTTCCATGTTAATACTCTCCTAACATTTGGTTCTTGGTAACAACAACCTCACTTAATCTACGTGTCCACAAGTAGACATTAGGCACAACCAAGAACCCTCATAAAAATTTCCTGGTTATTGGGTGTGTCAATTTGATGGAAAACGCAATCATTCAATAGTATAACATGATAAAATTAGTATGTGGCATGTGCTACCTAAACTATACATCAATATTTCATTATTAAGTTACAATGAAAATAACCAAGTGAAACTACGAGTGGAGTCACTCTTATTCCTCATAAGGGAAGGGAGACCAAGTATTGTGCAATGAGAGGGGAAGACATTAAGAATTTGTTGAATTTGTTTGCCAAGTATACAAGAGAGTACAAACTGCCAAGAGCCAAGAAGAAATTAGAACAAAAATTTATATAGAAGCAATCAGTTACATTCATCTATGCCCAGTATCAGTTGCTTGTGCATCTATAACAACTACATTTTTTCTTGCCAGAAAGATTTCAGATCCTGAAATGGGTATGACTGTGGATCCTACTATTGACAGTTGGTGTCATCTGTTGGTAGTTGTCACTTCCAATGTGTCCATTAATGGAAAGTCAGATATCTATTGTCAGATTTCAAACCCAGTACCATTGTTAATGAAGGTTCTAACATGAGAGTTGACAGTGGTTATGTCAGGTATCTTATGTCGGAGATGCTCCAATTCGGGCTGAGTCAAACTGCTAGCACAGTTCTACTAAGATTTTGACAGGCAAATTTATTCCTGTCAATGGGATTTATAATTGGAATAATTGTAGAGGAGGAAAGAACTAAGTTTCCAATATACTAGATCGGTTTATAGTTTCACAGGCCATTCTGGAACAAGAGATTTGTTTCAAATCCTCCATCCTTCCCAGTATTGGCTCAGAATTTAATACTATGCATAGTAAAATAGAGAAAATTAAGGCATTACATGGTATATAATTTATTTTATCATTACAAAAGATTGATGAGAAAAGGCGAAAACAAAATGTCTTAATGTCAAAATAGATGTTGGCTTTCTATAGTTGGGCTTCTGTTGTCACACATTCTACTTTAATAATCGGTGTCAATGTGTGGATTAGTATTGATATTTGTTGGGTTAATTCTAGTGCTCTGTCCATCTAATGAATGAAGAGAAATGCACAATTCATTAGGTTTTTCATTCTTGAGAAATTGATTGGGAATCCTCTTTGAATGCAAAACCCAATCTTAGTACCCTTCTAGAAAAATGGAAGAACCAACATGAGTCATGCAATGTTTATCAATCCCTTATCATGATAGTGTTGTCTCACAAACTGTATCTTCTTTTACATTTTTAAGAGGATTATCTATTGATCCAAATTACAAAAATAATGTTTTTTCGTTCATCTACTCAGATGAGCTTCCACCCATCCCAAGCAGAGAAAAGGCTAACAACCCAAAATCTTCCTATTGCAAATATACACTTCGAGAAAGGACAACAATTGTAGATATCATATAAAATTGAGGGGATAAAGTATCATGCATTCAAGAATTTTGTCATGCTTAAAGAACTTCTTGAGTCTTTTCTAAAACATTGTCCTTAATCTCATAATAATCAAGTGTGAGAGAGTTATTCTTGTGTATCATTCTCCAACAAATTTGAAGCACTCTACAATTAAATTGTTTATACTCTTCCCATGGTTGAGGATAGGACAACAAACCTTGAACTGTCCACATAGGAAAATCAAACCATGCAACATACAGCCTACAACATCTAAGAAAAAGGAAGAGGTTGAAAGCCACAGCCAGCTTAAGCAGAGGGGAGGCAACAACTCATCTAGAGATAAAAACAATGAGAGCAACACAAAAACAAAGGATGATCCAGAGGAGGTTGAAACATGGGGTAGCGATTCTTTGTTAGTAAAGGACCAAGTAAGAAATAATAAACTTTAAACAACTTCAGTAAATTCTTTGTCCAAAAACAATAAGGTCGAAACCAAGCAATGAATCCTCAGGGTCTTGTAGTCTCTGCAATTTTAGAGGAAGGAAAATTCAATAGCAATTATAAAAAAAGGGAAAGGTCACTTTACCTTCAAAGGGAGCAAAAGACAAAAATTTAAACATCAAGGCTGAAAGAAGGTGAAAACATACATCAAGGAAGGTAAATTGGAAGATATTTATGAAGATGAAAGAAAGCTTTATTTTCCATTTCTCATGAATTGGCATTGTGATAGCTCCCAAACACATAACTACAAAATATGTGTCATTATTACATATGTTTAGTTTTTGTACCAAATATAAAATGTAACCAAGTTCAACTTAATCTAGATAAATATATAGCATGTATTAGGAAATTCACCTACGTGTGTTTTGGGGGGCAATGATTCATCTGATCTACTATCACTAATTTTGTGGTATAGAACAACCTATGGATCCACCAAAATTTTGAACTTAAGCAATACATGAATTTCGGAGGGATGTTCTCAATTTTTCAATTAATAATTTGAATTTTTCAAATTATCACTCAGGCAACCTGCCAATCAATGTCAAGTTTCAGATTAAATTATAAGCCCATGCTGCAGAATTCTCTTATAGAGTGATCATTTATAATGTACTAAAATGATGAATAAGCATTACCTCTATGCAAATTTTCCTATGCAGTTCAGAATGCAACTAACTTGAATATAACCCAAAAATAACAAATTGCATGCTTTGATTTTCTTTTAATCTGCAGACCCAAAACTAATCTCAGAGCAGAGACAAATAAAAAGAGAAATAAATACAGAAAATCCCATTAAGAAAAGAACCAACAAGTGGTTTAGGTACAGGGAAGAGCAAGTTACCTACAGCGAAAAAGTGGTCAGAGGACACTAGATGCCCCTAAAAAGAGTCCACGGGCCTCCTCTACTGTCAAATCTAAGAACTGAGGTTGGTCATGCCTTCACCATAGGCTACTGCAAATAAATCCTGACAGTATCAATTGAGTGACCTACAATAACACCCACCCTCCCTAACAATCTTCTCCCACCCCATTTCTTTGCAAATAAGTCCAGCCAGAATTCCATTTTTCTTTCATCAAGCACACCAATTTCATTCCCTGTATATGTTCTTTACTCCACAATACAATCCCAAGCTACAATTGTATCTCACTTTGGCAAAATTATTTGTAATTTCAGTTAGAATTTGGAATAAATACTTTTCTAACAGAATTAAGAGTAGCCCCAATTTCTAAGGCTTGTAAAATAAAAAATTCAATTTTCTATTCTATGCATTGGTTTTGATTGTTCACAGTGCAGATTTGGATTTTTAAAAAAATTGCAGAGTGTGTTTCATGTTTTGGGAAATCTTGTAAGGCAGGGTCTTCCAATATAGAAGATCTTTAGATGGTAAATTTGAGCATTGCAAAACCAAAAGAGGCTAAATCAAACAAACCATAAATTAAGAACAAGCAATGCTAATCTTCAGAGAATATAAAATTTTAAAAAAAATTACATATCAGGCCTTTATGGAAAATTCACTACCTTTATATGATGAATAAAATCATAGATGACCTTTGAACACTAATCTTTCAGTTGATACTTGAATTATGAAAAAGGAAATGGAACTCCCTCCTTGAAGAATTCCAGGACCACGTCTAAAGCTTCTATAAGATCCCCCATCTGAAAATATATTGTTTTTGTTTCCTTTTTGGAAAATGCATCAAATATTTCATTCGTAAACAATATGAAAGTACAAGAATTTACATTACTAATTCAAAGGATGGTCACACAAATAACGAATATATTGTATTCCATACACTGATTATCATTCTTCCCCGTGAAGATCATTTGAAATTTAGCATTTCTATCCCTCGTAGAACTAACTAGCAGTATTAAACACCTGATTCGGTGTCTCTGGGAAGAAACAACGCAATGCGAGTTCATATGCTGAAAATATAGCTCCATTTACCAGAAAATCATGTGACACACCTGTTCCAAGACCTCGCCAGAGGACTGCAAGTCCTTCTTCTTGTACACTCTTTTTGAAGCAGTCAACAATGCCACTGTACTTGGGAGATGCATCTCCTTGTCTTTGAAGTTTGGATTTAACCACATCCAATGGATAGCAAACTACCCAACTTGCCACTCTTGCACAACCGCCTGCTGTGAGCATTGTTAATAGACTTTCCTCTGCACTTTTCCAACAACCTGGGTGAAGCCATTCTCTACTATATTCATATGTCCAGAAGTAGACACCATGAGCAAGAGCATCGCGAAGTACAGTAATACCAAGTCCTCTATAAAGGCCTTTAAAACCTTCTATTTATATGATGCCCTTTGTCTCCTTAATTGGACCAATCTTATCAGAACTTGAAGTAGGCTTTCGAGCTGTGTTAACTTGTAAGCAAATCTTGACCAGCTCCACTGGTGTAAGAATTGCAGTTTATATAGTCCCTGCTCCTATACCTGCCAATGCTACACTTTTATATGATGGTGGCTCATTCTTCTTGTAGTTACCATAAAAAGCACAAGATAAAACAGCATAAACTTGGACTGCTACAACGTTCTGCACCCACATGTAGAGAACAAATGAATATTAATGCTTCAAAATTCAAACACAACAGGGGATGCAGATATGTTCTAAAATATAATTACGGTTGCAACCCAAGGGCAAACAGCACTACCCAAACTCCTCCTCGCCTGTGGGTTTAGCTCCATGGCACCCGGGAAATGGGCTATCTTAGACCTTGAAACTCTAAATCCAGCTACCGTGGAACCAATTACCCTTGTCAATGTGTGCAATTGAGTAGATCCACCACATCTGAGCCCAAGGTGCCTATCCCTTGGTGAATCCAACCACCCCGTTGCTCATGCGTCATCATTGATTTTTCCATTTTCTGAATAGTGAAAATATCAAATAAAATAATAGGTCAAAAATGAATTCAAACTATGGGAGGGCCCTAATGGACCAGAGAGGGTCGATCAAGTCCCTCGCTTAGCCAGCAAGAAGATCGGCGAGCCTGTGCACAAAGCCCCAGCCACCTCTCCTAAATTCCGGCGAACCAGTGAAAAAATGGGGTGAATCACTCTAACCCCTCCCTCCAACCCTGTAAATCCAGGTGAATGCCATGGAAATCTGCTCCAACCAAAGAAAATCGGGGGCGAATTTCATTTTTTTAGTTTTATGCGCCTTTTTTTGGTGGGATAATATTTAATAATCAATTATTTTTTAAATAATTATTGGGCTAACTTTATTAAACTATAGAAAATGGGTTTTATATAAAAAATTTGCCCTATTAAAATTTAAAATCCCTTAAAATTTGCCTTTGGGCTAAAATTCGCCCCTAAAATTTTCCCTGCACCTCTGGATATGTTTTTCACATGGGTTCAGGACCATTTCATGGGCTTCTAAGAAACAACCACTTGTGGCTTTATCAACAGTAGAGGCAGAGTATGTGGTAGCTACAATAGCAACATCTCAAGTAGTATGGATGAGGAGAATGTTGAGACGTTTGTTTCATGAATAGGTAAAAGGCACAACAATTTATTGTGATAATAGCTCAGCTATATCTTTATCAAAGAATTCAGTCTTTCATAAGAGAATGAAACACATTGATGCCAAGTATCACTACATTAGAGAGTTAGTGAACAATGGGGAAATTGTTTTGCAACATTGCAGAACTGAAGAGCAGTTTGCTGATATATTAACAAAACCATTGGGACAGAAAAGTTTTAATTATTTGAGAAAATGTTTGGGTATGCAGGAGAATCCAGCAGTTGAAATTAAGGGGGAGTGTTGGAAATGTTAATTCCAACTACACACTAGCAGGGAGGACATAAATTAAATCTCGAAGGACAGTAGCAGCAAAAGACTGTTTGGTTTGATTTTCACTCCGCTGTGCAATGAATTTTTTTATTTTAAAAACCTGCAATTTCATTTTTTTTATTAAAGGCCATAGCCATGTTTTTCATTTAAACTTGTGGCTTGACCACGCAACCATTTCCTGTCGACACCATTATCCTCTACGTCCATAATTTGTTTAAAACCTGCCATGCCGTGCCATAAAATCACAACCACCGCAGTTAAAAACTCCACCAACCACTGTCTATCCTTACCGCACTTTGCATTTTAATAAACCACGTCATATGAGTGGAGACCATGCTCCACGTCCTCACACCCACAGCCAATCATAGAGCGATCGCATGGAAACAAGCCTTGTCACCATAGCCTCTTAATCACACGATAAGATGGCCCACATTTCCAAGTCACAAAGCCATCATCCAATCTGGTGCCGATCACATAGAATGGAGCTGACATCACACCAGCCCTAAATGGATGCGAGAAGGACTTATGCAATCCACTTGAAGTTTGTTTGAGGTCCGTCAAGGTCCACCTCCAACTAATGGGAGCCCATTCACATGGTTAAGGAGTCCAATCACCCTCCTCATATTTGGATGTGATAAAGCTTTAACCGCTTTTCATAAAACATTTCAAATCCACGAAAGGCATATGTAAAGGTTTTTAAACCATAGGTTAAGTTTTTATGTTTTATTGTTTTTAAAATATCGCGACATATGTTTTGATTTAGTATATATATATATATATATATATATATATATATATATATATATAAGTTCTAAGATATATATTATAAACTTATAAATTTTATAATATATATAAAGATAGTTTTGTTTTAATTTTTCAATAGTGTCTTATGTGTTATATAAAAAGGCCTGAAGCCTATGTAATGTAATATGATGGACTGTGTATTTAAAGGAAAGACAGAGTGTCTTAAAAGAGAGACAGAGAGAAAAATTTTAAGCACTGTGTGTGTATCTTTGAAGACAAGGTTCAAGAAATAGAATTTTGTGTTTGTAGCAGCTTGTGTTTTTTTTTTTAAAGCCAGAACAACAATTCTATGGCAACATTGTAATATTTGTTTTTTTAAGTTTAATGAAATAGTGTTTTTGCATCTCTGTCCAGCATTGTATCTATTTGAATCTTTGTGTTGAGTTGAGAAATTGTTTTTATTCCTCTGTGTGTTTGGAATACTTAGAAATTCCAACAATGTATATTATAATTTCATAGCTTTCATTCTAACTATTCACAATACAATCCCTGGTTGATCAATTCCATTATCAGAGTTCAATGTTGAACGTTTTGTATTTTCATCAATTTAGAGTTGTTTCTTCCAATTGGTGGCAAGTAAATAGTCCCTACAACTTTTTTAAATACTACGACTGTACAAAATAATATTTTACATAATCTTCAATAGATTATATATATATATATATATATATATATATATATTAAAAAAAACACTTGGAAGTAGTAATTGCAGAGGATACCATGACAGACACGAAGAAATGGTAAATATTAAATGGACATGTAAAACACAGGGAATGATTGTACTAGGGTTCTGGTTAAAGTTGTAGATTGAGATCAGAAAAGGATATAAATATCATCTCAAAAACCATAATACATAACACAAATGAAAGATCAAGGAATTGCATAATTAGGATAGAACAAGAAACTCAACACCCCTCATTCGTCCAGAAAAAAAGGTCCAACATTTTCCCCCACTGTCTTTACCGCATAAGAAGTGAATTTGAGGTAGATTCTTGAGGTGTACCTTTCATTGAGAGCTTACACAATGCCCTAAAAACCAAAAGTTCATGTCATTGAGGCTTGTTACTAATTTTAACTTACAAATCTCCACCTCGTTCCAAATCCCCATCAACCAACTCACCCTTTTCTGCCTTCTAGAGCACTCTTATACATAATTATCTCCCAATACTTATCATCTAAGATATATTTATCCTTGAATAAAGTATATTGGTATCATTTGTCACTGGGACTGCAGTAGAATAAAATGTAGCATCATGGCCCAAAATTGATTTCACTTGAACTAACGGTGGGTGGGCGTATAGAAAAAACTAAAAATGAGAGAACTCTATTCAATTTTTGGAACAACTATTCCAATAAACCTCTTCTCCTGGAACCTTTTAGGGAGAAAATAAGTGATTTCTACCCCAACGATAAGGAAGCCAGGCTTATTTTCATAGTGTTCATAGCCTAGCTTTCCATGATAATTTTCAATTTGATGGAGCGAACAAGAACAACTGATGCCACCCAGATATCTAAGCTTCCTTACCACCTTAACAAATAAGGCATATCCAAATATCTTATCACAACATCGACCCACAATATATTTTACGATATCTCGCTCCAATGATTTATATATTCACCTTCTTTAGATAAACCAATTCGTTCCTTTTGTAGGAAACGCCTGGACTTGGTGCATTCCCATTTCCTTTACAATTCGATCTACCCCAATCGTTCAGTGAGAAGTTCAACTATTTTCAAATTAGCGCAAAATCAGAGAGGTGTAGAAGGAACCAGAAGAGAAAGAATGGAACCAATAAATGATATGGAGCTTTAGGTCTGATCCTCGATCGATAGGGCCAATATTTCGGTCTAGCCCATGTACTTCTTAAGTCATCCAATTTAGCATGTGCCATTGTTCATGTTATAGTGTGTTCAAAGACAAAGTAGTATTCAAGTGAAGGGGCCATAAAATAGAAGTTACACCCAGAAAATTTTGGAGTGTAGCAGTGTGAGGGTTGTCACACAGAGTACTGGGTCACGTTCCTACAAACTTAGTCTGCTCGCGTGAAGTACAACCTAGTTGCAAGTTTTGGGCAAATTTGAAGAGAATTTGTTCCAAAGAGAATATGAGCCAACAAAATCAAGTAATAACAAAGGACCCAACTAACTTGAGTACCAAGTAATAGAAAAGAGTGGAAAGGAAAGATCTATACCTAGTCAGAAAATCTGTTACCATTGCAAGTTCGATGTCCTATAGTTGAACGATTTCATCAAAAAATAATGTCGCCAAACGAAAATCTGAAAGAGGAAATTATGTGAAGTGTTAAAAATCTAATGAAACAGGTATGAAACCCCTTTTCTTCTAAAACAAACAACCAAAACCCCAAAATAAAAACCACTAAGACTATGAGTTATTAGTATACATGCTAATACTTGTTTTTTCTATGATAAGCTTTGATGTTGAGTTGACAGATGCATTTCTTCCCATTAGCTATGGAGAGAGAAATGAAAGTAAACGAGAATTCCTCCAAATTGTTAGTAGGACCAGGCTTAGGATCGCCTTTGAGGGGCTGCAACAAATTGGGGTTGATGCCTGATAAAATTCTTTTAAAAGGAGGCCATGTGGTGGGAATAATGCTAAGAACTACATAAAGGAAAGTCAATCAGTCCCGCCATGACCATCTGAAACAAAATGTAAACCTCTGCTACTGTTTTGGGCTAATGCGTGATATAAGTCCTTTGAAGAACTTGACCTGCCATGACCATATGAAAAACAATGAAAAGTCTCCCATACATAACTTCATATCTATTTGAACAAAAGGTTTAAGACAATAATGTTTAAGACACAAAAAAAAATCTTTGGTCTTACATGACTTGATATCCATTCAAAAAATTCAAGACAAAATAATTTTTTTTGGACAAAACATTTCTATGATCTCAAAAAAGTATATCTTAAAAAAACCCCTTAATGTAATATGTGGTCCTGTATACTAAACTGAAATTATAAAATTTAATAATATTATTATTATAATATTTTAGTATTAACTCCTTAATATTAGTATTAAATATAATATCCAATCATATGTGAGTGCTAGTGAGGCATGTGGAGTCTACTATGCTATAGTAAAGGCGCACATAACACTCCAAAAAGAAGTTAGTTTGTTGATTGTGAGTCAGAGTTGTTTCGTATGATAGTCTTGAAATTCTATTGTTGTTATTAATTTTAATATTCAATGGATTTCATCATAACCAAAATTGTTCCCTTCGTTTTAAGATAGATTTACTAAGCTTATTGCTCTATTTCGTTATTTAATTATATTCAATCAATTTATGATGTTTTCATTGGTTTTAAGACAATTTTACCAACTAATTTTTCTTTGGGCTCAAGGATTTGGTCTGTTGGTTTGTGAAAACAAAATTCATACAACATACTAAGAGGTCCTCAATTTACTAACACAGAAAATTTATTTTTGAACCGTATCAAATCCAATTTACATGTGTATAATTACATGAATATGTGCAATGATCCAATTTACATGTGTATAATCACATGCTTATGTGAAGGCTCAAGTTTTTCAACCATGAGCAGCATATATGACTGTTATGCATTTTTCATAATTTTGGTTTATGGTTTTTATCTGTGAAACTCTTGTCACATGGGACGTGATATATGGATTTTATTAAACAACCTTTTCATATATCGTCTCTTTCTGTGAGAAGTGGAAATAACTCGTCCCATGGTCGAAGCCTTGTAAGGGTTTCAAAGTTTAGGTCTGTCACCGATGGTGAAATGTAGGCAAATTCCTATGTTTCTGCTATGATTGAATTAGTTTTTCTGACTATGTGCGAGTTTTACTGAGGTGGGCCGGTAGATTCTTGGTTGAGGATCTCAGTCTTTTGACTCTCATGACTTCATGCCTAAGCTGATTGCAATTCTCTGGGATTTCTCTTAACTTTCCAGTGATCCCCCAAACTAAAAGCGGGTGGATCTCAAATTGTTTTGGGGCAGGAGATCTGTCCACCCCTGGTGAGGGTGACTGATCAACCACCGGATATATTTCTCATTTTTCCTAGATAGTAACATTTATGGGACCATACTAGTGGGCAGCGGTCAAGATACCTTTACGTAAGGTCTTTGTATTTCGATTAATTTTCTGGGGGAGGAAGCCTTTATTATATTCTTTTCAACCTACTTACCCTGACATCCATCTCATCCGAGGGGTACTTTCTTTGGGGATCAGCGATTATTACTTAATTGTAGACAGTCTATTTAGCTTTCCACCTCACAAGGTTTGTATTCGGAACTTTCCATTTCGGGCCACATGGTGGGCCTATCATCGTACCTGCAGGAACTACCTTGTGATGAGAATTCAGAGGCTGCATGCAGTGAAGGTGGCAGAAGGTGGTGCGACATTCAATAGACTCTTCAATTATCAACCAACTTCATCATCTCCTCAAGAGGATGGGAGACATTGTTCAGATGTGAAGAAGCCCAAAGAATTGGTTGACCCAGTTTCTCCTTCTAGTAATCTAAACAGGGAAGAACATATTTTACAAAGCAAGGGTGGTGGCCAATGGAGTCGACCATCTTGTCGGGAGAAGCCTTATAAACCAACTGAGGAGCGTCGTTTATTGAGCTTTGGCCACGATATTATGTGGATCGTGCAGAAAGTCTACAGACTCGGGCCTTGGTTTGTCGTTGGTGTTTCGACAAACAATACAAGATTTATTTGCTCCAATGGTTGTTTGAAGCCTGGAACAAGCTTTTGGGTTACCCTCCAAAGATTTTTAGACTGCAAAATGGATGGTGGAGCTTTCATTTTATGAAAGCAGATGATGTGGGGGAGGTTTTCCATCTGACCTCGGTTCATGGGAGATTCTTCCTTGCCCTTCATCATTGGTATATCGGATTTAACCCAACGCAAGACACCCCTCCGAACCATATGGTGTGGGTCAAATTACTTGGCCTCCCTTTGGAATTTTGGTCGATGTCGGTTCTCACCTCCATTGGAAACAACATTGGCACTTGTTGTTTCGTGGACCCGAAATGTAATATTCCAAATTAGGAAAGACAACAATATTGAACACAAAACTGGAATGTACAGCAAATAATAATTCAAAACACATGAGTAAATCATAGATTCATTATATTATGTATCACAGCAACAAAATGTACAAAGTGTTGAGGAACAAATCAATCAAACTAGGCAAAGAAGCCTCCAAAGCCCAAATACACTAGAATCCCAAATGATGCTGCTACACAAAAATGCTGAAATACATGACAGCATAGTCCTAGTGAGGGCTACTGCTACTAGAAAATGGAAACAAGTGGATCTACTGATATAATACTCAAAAGGAGTTTAAAATGGAGAAGTAGTCTCTCAAACACAATCCCATGATAACCCGGCAAAGGTTTCTTGAAAGACACAAGATGCAAAACTGCAGACTGAAACTCTGTGGCTGAATCATGTTGTATCACTAAAGATCTGCTAAAATGTGGCCGAAATAAAAAAAATATGTGTCTATATCTTCTCCTCCCTAGCTTTCCAGGTGAAATATTGCTCCTTTCACTAGGAAACTAGCTCATAAACAGGGTTTCTCAACCCTCCACTACAACACACTGCAAAATAACGTAGTTCATCAAGGAGACTATATTGTGGCTGAAGGTGGCTGCTTGGCCCAATGTCGAATGGTGGAAATGAATCTCATAATAGCTCTCATAGGTGGCCTCTCAATTCCTCCAAGGTAGAGTGTGGGATTTCCCCTTGGAAATACCCTTGTACTAAACTGTACAGCAAACTCTGCTAAATAGCTGAAGCATGAAAGAAGTCATAAGACTCAAACATAAACAATATTATGAATTCCTTTCATGGCTTCCATACCTTTCCTTATATGCTTGGTGAGCTTCCTCACCCTTTTCCCCACTCATTTATTATGCTACTTCCATGCAAAGACTCCTCCTCCAAAACTGCACTGTCCCCACTAGCTCCACTCTCTCCTATGGCAGCATTGTTGATTTGGTCAATCTTGACCCATTCTACATGCATTTCCCCCTTTCACACCCAATGTGGCTTCATTTTGGCTATCTAAACTGATCCACATCCATACTAGAGGTGGTTTATTCCTACTAAATATATTTAAGGGTCTCTTTACCCAACTTATTCATCTAACTATGAATAGAAGCAACATATAATATTCCAACTAGCTAGAAGCTAATTGGGAATATTACAGTCCTCCCCTCCCAAATGTTGCTTATCCTAAAGAAACAATACAAAAAGATGCTACAAAATATTCTCTCCTTCCCAAGTGGCATCCTCATCAGGTAGATTCCTCCATCGAATCAAATATTCTCTAATCACCATGTTTCTCAACTGCCTCTCCCGAGTATCCAAGATAGCCTCCAAGTGTAAGACTAGATGTCCCTCATCATCAACAGTTGGGAGATCCATGGTGGCAACCACATGTTTTCCAATGGCATTCTTGAGGCATGAGACATGAAAAATGTTATGGATTTTACTTCCAATGGGAAGCTCCAACTCATATGCTACCTCCCCAACATGGAAAATCACCCTGTATGGTCCATAGAACTGAGGCTTAAGCTTTTCAGCCCCCTTCTCCTTTAGTCTAGACTGTCTATATGGGTGAAGACGAAGATAGACCAAATAATCCACTCAAACTACCTCTCTACCTGACCATAGTCTACATATAACTTCTGTTGGTTTTGTGTTGTAGCAATGTTGTCTTTGAGAGCTTGGAGAATATCCCAACTCTCCTGAATCCACTCCTTTTCTCTATGAGCCTTGCTTGCACAAAAAATCACATTAGAAAATTATAGAGAATCATACCCATAAACAGCTCGAAATGGGGTCATTCCAATGGACATATGAATGGTTTTGTTGTAGCAATACTCCCCCAAATGGAGCTAGCGTAGCCATGCCTTTTGCTGCCCTGAAACATAGTTTCAGAAGTAACCTTCCAGCCACTTGTTTACAATCTTGGTCTATCCATAAGTTTGTGGGTGATAGCTAGTACTCAGTGTCAAATCAGTACCTACTAACCGAAAAATCTCTTACCAAAAGCCACTAATGAAGTGGCTATCCTGATCACTGAAAAATGGTCTTTGGAAGACCATGGGGTCTAAAGTGTTGGGTATGTGTTATATTCTTTCCACGACTAATCACGCGCAGGGGGGAGGGGGGGTAAGAGGGGGGGGAAGAGCCCCCCCTTTGCGCTGGGTGCAGCAGGGGGGTCACAGGGGGGGCAGCAGCACCCCTTGTTGGGGTCTAAGGCAGCGCCTCGAAGAAAATTTTTTGGTCCTTAATTTCCGATGGGCGGTCCACGCCCATGGTTTTGTGCATGGTTTTGCACATGGTTTTGGGGTACGATGATTTTCGGCCCCTGGTATTTTGTAGATTTGGTCAAGGGAACTACGGTTATGTTCTAATCCAGGGTTAATGGATTAGGGTTTATGTATGCTTCGGCATGTATATATATGTGTTGTAACACTAAAAGGAATATAATGAAATATCAAGCTGCTCTCGCTATTGTTTATTTTATGTTATAAGATTCGTGTGTAGATAATTTATGTTCAGGGTTAAAACCTACATAAAGACATCTCTAAATAAGAGCTCGACTACCTGTGAAGTAGTATATCATGCATAAATAGCAAAGAAATGTGAATATTTTGTTATTCGATCAAAAACTACAGAGGTACAATCCTTACCCTAAACTGTAGGTAGGCCAGTGATGAAGTCCATGGAAATACTCTCCCACTTCCCTTCTAGAATAGGGAGTGGCTACAACAATCCTGTGGGATGGTTGTGCTATCCTTTTTTCTACTGGAAAACTACGCACATCCTCCTTAAGACCCTTCCATGAGAATACTTCCCGAATATCCCGATATGTCTTGGTGAATCCTTGATGCCCAGAAAGTGGTGAATCATGTGATGCCTGCAAAATATTCTTCTTGAGTCTAGAATCTCTAGCCAAGAAAACCCGATCCCGATAATATATGACCTCATCCATCACTCTATACCTCTCATCATTCACCTACCCATCTAAGATCTCACATGCAAAGTGGCCTTTGGAATACTCCACTAGCAATTGAGCCTTCCAATCTATATCCATGCTCATTAAGGACAACACTGCTGGCCTCCGACACAGAGCATCTGCCACTACATTACTCTTCCCCTTGACATATTCAATGTCAAATTCATAAGCCTGGATCTTTCTCACCCACTTTTTTTTCCTCTTCTGCAGTTGCTTCTGCTCAATAAATAATCGAAGGCTATTGTGATTAGTCTTCACTCGGAACCTGTTACCCACCAAATATTGCCAGAACTTGGCTAGACCATGCATGATAGTCAACATATCCTTATAATATATCAGATAGAACCTCTCATGTGGCAGCAACTTCCGACTCTAAAAATCTATGGGGTATCCCCCTTGCATCAACATCGCTCCAATGCATTCCCTTGAAGCATCACATTCCAACACAAAGGGTTGGGTAAAATCTGATAGAACCAATACCTAGCAGCTACTCATCACCTCCTTGAGCCTATCAAAAGTCCTCTACACTATGGTTGTCCAACTAAAAGGTCCCTTATTAATCAGAACTATAAGTGGTGATTCTAGTTGAGAGAACCCTTTAACAAACATCCGATAGTAGGTGCAGATACCTAAAACCCCCCCAAGTTCTGTGACATTCTTTGGCTCAAGCCAATCTCTGATAGCACAGATCTTCTCTTCATGAACTCTCACTCCATCTACTCCAATGATGTGGTCCAAATAACTCATCTTTGCTCCAAACTCACACCTGGAGATCTTGGAATAGAATTTTTGCTCCTTAAGAATGAGTAGTACTATCTCAATGTGTTGTAGGTGATCCTCCCATGTGCGGTTGTAAATAAGAATGTCATCAAAGAAGACCAATACAAACTTCCTCAAGTGACCATGAAAAATTTGGTTCATGCAAGACTGGAATGTAGCCGGAGCATTGGTTAGCCCAAAAGGCATCACCAAGAACTCAAAATGGCCATAGTGGCATCAGAATGTTGTCTTGGGGATATCTTGATCCCTCACTTTGATTTGATGATATCCCGACCTCAAATCAATCTTGTAAAAGTACTTGGATCATCTTAACTCATCCATAAATTCATCGATCCTGGGAACTAGGTATATTTTCTTCATTGTCTTCTTGTTCAAGGGCCTATAATCAGTCCACATCCTTAATGTTTCATCCTTCTTCTTCGCCAAAACCACCGAAGAGGCAAAAGGACTAGTGCTATGTCGGATGTGTCCTAAAGCCAAAAGCTCCTAAATGGATTTTTCAATCCCATCCCTATAGGTTTTGGGATGCCTATAGGGTTTGGTGATCACTGCTTGGATCCCCTGCTCTAGCTCAATAGTGTGCTCAAACCCTCAGTCAGGAAGTCTCCCAGTTGGAATATATCCAAATACTGTAGGATAATGGTCCACAATAGACTATACATCTGGGTGTACTGGTGCATATTTTCCCCATGCTTCTGACATACACAGTTCTACTATGCACTCTATGTCCCCTCTATGCAAATCGGCCTCCATCTTCTGTGCTGAGATAATCTGGGGTGGATAGGTGTGTATGCCCTTGATTTTCTGATGTCTACCACTCCCCTTCTCTGTCCATTCCATTTCTAATGTTTCCTAGTCTATGGTAACCTTCCCTAAGGTGATTAACCACTAGACACCCAATATCACATTGGTGTCTAGAATATCAACCACAAATAAGTGGTTTGTAAATGTGTAGGTTCCCATATTGATGGTTAATGCTGGAACATACTTGGTACACTTCATGGTTCTAGCTCCTAGAACCAAAACTAAGTGTTGGCCACCTATAAAATTTGTTCTATCAAAAGGTGGCCAAAACATTTGTTCAGCCTCCAAGAGACAGTTTTATTGCTAAAATGTTATCTCTTGAAGCCTTTGGAAGCTCTCATGCCCATGTCTAAAGATCTTCACCACTGTTTCCCTTCAAGACTCGGAAATCTTGTTGTTTTCCTAGCCAAAATACTACTGCAAAGCCATCATTTTCCCCTTCTCCCACTCAAAACTAACCTTCATTTCTTTCCCTTCTTCTCCATAAAAATCTATTTTTTCATGATTTCTCTTCTTCCATTCATGAAAATCCATTTTCTAAGGTTCAAAGACTCCTTTGCCTTATCGAAACCCCTAAAACCCTTAAAAAACCATTGAAAATCAATGAAAAAACCCATTTTTGTTAAGGGTTTAAGCCCCTTTTGGCCAAGTCTCAACCACTTCCCCACCAGGTGCCCATGTTGCAAAGACCAAGCGCTAACCCTTCCTAGCGCTCATCGCATCGCACAAATTCAAAGTGCGCAAGTCTTGTGTTCCTTTTAAAAACTTGCGATGCGATAAACTCTTTTTATACAAACCTTCCCGATCGCATCGCAAAAACCCAGCACGCAAAGTTGTTTCACGTATTTTAAAAAAACTTGCGATGCGATCATGCTTGTATTATAAATCCCTGATCACATCGCATTTTATACATATCTGTGGGCCCGCCTTTGGTGCTTGAAACCTTTTAATATTTCCATTCTCGATTTGCGTTTTCCTTTGTAAAATCCAAAAACCCACTTTTCCAAAGTTTGGTCTAAAAACCCAAGTCATATGTTAAATACAATGGGTAGATTGAAAAGAGCCGATCGTGCGATTGCAATTGCAGAAAATACCATGGGTAGATTGAAAAGCCCATGTCCAAACTTCCGATATGAAATTAGCCCTTGTCATACAAAGCCCAGGCCATATGTTTCTCCATCCGCCCAACAGCCCCGCAATCAGGCACAAAGCCACTTTTCCTCCACCCAAAGCAGAAATTATTGTTTTATATTTAAACTTTGGGTTTTTATGGTTTTCTAAAGGTTTTTCTGCCGATCCGAAGTGTGAGCAATCTCCACTGTTGAATTCAATCTACATATCCGACGGTGCGGAACCTATCAAACCCGGTGGACCCCGCCAGTCGTGCGCCGTTTTCCCAAAACCATATGGTTTTCATCACACTGCCTTCGAGCGGAGGGCGGTTTTCGCCCGATGACCAGTGATTCCATACATTGCATGACACGCGTCCTAGACACTGTTCCGAAAACCACCGTACATCGAGTATTATCGTTCGGACCAGGACGCCCAGCGATATTGTTGTGCACCGTCCGATCTGGGCCCACTCATCCAACGATGATCGCTTGCCGAAGCTGTCCGATGGTTAACGAAGATGCACACACAATAACTGGGCTATCGTACATGCGGCAATGGCATCTCCGCCGTCGATTTGATTTGCAGATCGATGGCCCACAATTCATCGCCCGACCTCTCCGTTTGACTTTCACACCTCCATCCCGACCGTCGATCTCTGTGCGATCGACAGCTCAGATTCATCCTACTCCTCCGCCTCCTCGTTCAATCTCGACCGTCGATCTCTGCACGATCGATGGCTGGGATTTAATTTTTCTTTCGCTCGTTCTACGATCTCTCCCGATCAACCCTGACCATTGGATGATGCCATCCAATGGCCCCGCTCTCTTCACACGCCTTCTGATGCAGTTAACCTATAAAAGCAGGATTTTATAATAGTTTTTGTATTTTGCAGGGTTTTAAATCATTTTCTCGCAATTTTCAAACAAGATTCAGAGGTGGAGGGTGGCGACCCTCTCGTCTTCGATTCGTCAAAGGAAATCATCCACAGGGTGCAAATGCACATTTTCTCAATGTTTCCTCAGGCATGGATGCCTCATAAACCCTGCGCACCAGCAAGAAAGCCATGAATTGGCACAGTCAAAGAGTATCAGTGCTGAAGACCAAAATGAACTAGAGCAAAGGATTAATGGACTGTTTTGGGGGGATTATGGCTAAGGATGATCATTAAAAACCTAATCCCCGATTTAAAACAGAGTTTAAAACAAATCTAAAGGGTTTCACTGACAGAAAGCCCCCACCGCCAAAAATTGAGGCAAATTGATCCCTTTAGTTATCATGACGCCACCTGTGCCTCAAAATATTCAATCAGAAGTTGAATTTATTGATTAGGCGCCTACAACCTTACAGAAAATGAAAGGCTACCGAACAAATAAATACTAATCAAGGGTCTTATCTCCAAATTGTCAGCAAAACTATTTTAAAGGAAAAAGAACAGCCCAAAAGCAGATCTTTTCAATCATTAGGCCTCGAAAAACACAAACAGAGTTATGAAGCAGAGTTATAAATGATTACATTCCCACCTTATGCCTTGCCTGGTTCCCAAAGGCCAGGAATTGCATTGATTACATAATTAATAATACTTGACCCCTGGGAAATCCTCCCACCTCTTCACTCTTCTATAAATACTTCTGTAGAAGATGAGAAAATGTTGGTCTCTGGACATCTGAATGCATGTAATAGTTATTCTGAAGCTACTGATGCCCTGTTTGCAACTTGAAGATACATAAGCTGATATGAGAAGTTTGAAGTTGTAAAGACCCACCGGGCTTGCTAATTGTAACTGGTTTGAACATCAAATACAAGCTACTGATTTATGGGATCCTGATTTGTGTCAATGGTGATGTGTTCCTCACTGTCAATTGTTATTTTGCTTAATGTTTTCATTCTGTTCATTTTCTCTGATAAAGAGTAGCAAACATAGAGCTAGGATTTACTCTCAACAGTACCCTACTCTTACTGAAAGCTTTATTGTCTATGTTTTCTTCATTTGAACGTTCTCTTTGAAGAGTACATCAATGCAAGTCGGTTTAAAGGCACTTGCCTGATCTAAATTTCTCTTTATCACTGTTATCTATGTTTTCCTTATTGAATATGCTAAAAGCAGGGTAATTTAAAGGCACTTACCTAATCTTAAGTTGTTTAACTATCTTTTAATGTTTTCTTACTAGAAGTATTTCAAAGCAGGCTAGTTTAAAGGTATTAACCTAATCTCTGAATACTTTTATGTTTTTCCTTATTGAATATGCTGAAAGCACGGTAGTTTAAAGGCACTTACCTGATCTTAAACTTTTCAACTTTTTTGTAAATGTTCTCTTATTAAAAGTACTTCAATGCAGGCTGGTTTAAAGGCACTAACCTGAACTCAGAATACTTTTACGTTTCTCTCATTGAATATGCTGAAAGCAGGGTAGTTTAAAGGCACTTACCTAATCTTAAGTTGTTCAAATGTATTTTAATGTTTTCTAACTGAAAGTACTTCAAAGCAGGCTAGTTTAAAGGTATTAACCTGATCTCAGAATACTCTTGTGTTTTTCTTTAAGTACATGTTGAAGCAAGATAGTTTAAAAGAACTTACTTGATCTTAGGCTGTTTTACTATATCTTCATTTGTTTGTTCTTCATTTCCTATGTGTTTCATTCCATAAAATCACCTTAAGAGATCCTTTGACACAAGTGACTTGCCCCATGGATCCTGCTTGAACCTTGTTATCCAATTAAAATCCTCCTATGACTCCATAGCCCAATGGGTTAAAACTTTCTTTGCCTTTATGTCAGCCAAATGATTCCTTCACCGGCAAACACCTTCACCCTTCATTTTGAAACTGCCTTCACCTTCATCATGTCCTTGCCCAACCAAAACAAACAAAACAAAACCCAAGCTCTTCATAACTAGCCTAATATCACAATTTTCAATTATTAAAAGATCACATCTTTTGAACCCATTCATAGAGAGATACCTCTCTAGATTCAGGAGGGCTAGATCCTAGAATCCCAAAGTTGGTTGAAATAATGTTGCTTTTGCAGTTTTAGTCTTACCAATCTGCTAAAATTACAGATTCCTAACACCGAGAAACCCTCAAAGTCTTCCATGTGAAGGCTCCTCCTTTGCACCAATTGAGTATCAATAAAGTTATGGGTGGCTCCACTATCTACCAATACTGATACTCTTTGTCCCCGAATAGTGCCTCTAACTCTCAATGTTAGATACTTGGGAACTGCCCGCAAGGCTACAAGAGTCCCTCCCATAAGAAAAAATGCTCCCACCACACCTCCTGCTAGTGGTGCACCTTCTCCTGCTGCTACAGTGTTGGTTTCCTTCTCCTCATCAGAAAATATCTCAATACAGTGTGCCTTCCCTGCAACACATTGGTGGCCTGGTACCCATTGCTCTCGACAAGTGAAAAAAAAAAAAATTTTCCTTAGATCTCCCCAGGCAATATCATCAAGGGATTTCTTCTCATGATTCTCCTTTGTTTGAGAAGAGAACTTCTGTTGAAAAGGGGTGTTTTCCTTGGGTAAAGCATGTTGTAGGTCTTTAGCCCTCTCCATAGCTTCTTAGAGCGTAGTTGTTCTAGTGGATTTCACCAACCCATGAAATGGTTCAACCAACCCATCAATGAACATGCACACTCTCCTGGTCATAGTGAGGTCAGACACCATGACTAAAAGCTTTATAAATTTAGAGATATAAGTCTCTGGATCTCCTGTTTGCTTGAGCTTATTTAGCTCAACAAAATGTGCTTCTGGATTCATGGGATCAAATGTCTCCACCAACCTCTGGGTGAAGTCTGCATAAGTAGTGACACTAGCATGCCTAAATGTAGATAGGAATGAAACCACCATTCATGTGCTTCACCTTCTAGGTGCAGCACTGCTATTTTGATAGCCTCCATTTCTGAAACTCTATATAGTTGGAAATAAGTATCCAAATTCTCTACCCAAGCCTTAGCTGTGCACTTGGTTGATCCATCATAAGAGGGAAAAAAGAATCTACCCATAGTGCGTTATAGATCTTGGTTCTGCATGTACCCTCCACTTTTATGGTGATTGGAGGCTCTTCTTCCATCATTGATCTGACAGAACTCCCGAAAGTTCAAGTGCTCCTTGAACCTCTGAGATTGAGATTCATATTCCAAACAATAGTCACCAAGTGTTTCTTCCCTTAATGACCCTCCACCCTCACTTCCCAATGATAGGAATGTGGGCATAGTGGAGCATTGTGAAGAAGGCTATGTTGTTGGCTGCTCATACCATGAATGTGAAGTGTCGGAACTTTCTCCATGATGAAAACATCTAGGGGATTCCTTCTGCCTTTCTAATCTCATATTATTTATATCTTTTGAAATGTTCCACATGGCTTGAAGAAGAAGTTTTGGGATCTCCTTCTCCTCCAATGCTATATATGTATTGCCCGAGAAGCTGAGCCAAGATTATGCTCTGATACCATTGTAATATTCCAAATTAGGAAAGACAACAATATTGAACACAAAACGGGAATGTACAATAAATAATAATCCAAAACACATGATTAAATCATAGATCCATTATATTATGTATCAAAATAGAAAAATTTACAAAGCGTTGAGGAAAAAATCATTCAAACTAGGCAAACAAGCCTCCAAAGCCCAAATACACTAGAATCCCAAATGATGCTACTACACAGAAATTCCAGAATACATGAAAACGTTTTCCTAGTGAGGGCTACTGCTACTGGAAAATGGAAACAATTGGATCTACTAATATAATACTCAAAATGAGTTGAAAATGGAAAAGTATTCTCTCAAACACAATCCCAAGATAACCCGACAAGTGTTTCTTGAAAGACACAAGATGCAAAAAGAGCAGACTACAACTTTGTGGCTGAATCATGTTGTATCAATGAAGCTCTACTGAAATATGGCTGAAATAACATATATGTGGTTGTATCATCTCCTACCTAGCTTTCCAGGTGAATGGCTATTCCTTTCACTAGGAAACTACCTCATAAACAGGGTTTCTCAACCCTTCACTGCAACACACTGCAAAATAATGCAATTCCTCAAGGAGACTACACTGTGGCTGAAGGTAGCTACTTGGACCAATGCCATATGGTGGAAATGAAGCTCAGAATAGCTCTCATAGGTGGCCTCTCAAGTCCTCCAAGGTAGAGTGTGGGATTTCTGCCTGGAAATACCCTTGTACTAAACAGTGTAACAAACTACGCTAAATAGCTGAAGCATGCAAGAAGTCATAATATTCAAACATAAAAAATATTTTGAATGCCTCTCATGGCTACCATCCCTCTCCTTATATGCTTGGTGAGCTTCCTCACCCTTGGCTCTACTCATTTATGATGCTACTTCCATTCAAAGACTCATCCTCCAAAACTACACTATCCCCACTAGCTCCACTCTCTCCTATGGAAATGCTATTGATTTGGTCAATATTGATCCAAAATACATGCATTTCCCCTTTTCACACCCAGGGTGGATTTATTTTCGCTATATAAACTGATCCACATCCATACAAGAGGTGGTTTATTCCTACTAAATAGATTTAAGGGTCTCTTTACCCCACTTATTCATATAACTATGAATAGAAACAACATAGAATATTCCAACTAGTTAGAAGCTAATTGAGAATATTACAAGAAATGTTTGGGTGTATTTGATAAAAGAGTGGATTGAATACTGGTGGAGATATATTTCCCGGGTGGTCTTCCAACCTTCATCAACCTGGAATTGGAACAGATAGTTCATAGACAAATGATTGAATACTAGCAGCTCCCTTTCTACTGCAATTCCTGCCATCACATGCGTCATCTGAAGCAGAATAGCAGGATGTGGCATGATGGGGAGATCGGGAAATCATCATTGAATTTCAGGAAGTGGCATGATGATGAGATCAAGAAATCTCACTGGCTGATAGTCTGGAGTTGGGTGTGGATGATATTGTTCGGTTAGAGAAGGAGTATCATCGGAACTATTCCCACAATTGCACCAGAACATGGGTAAGAACTCTTATGTCTCTTATTCCTCTACTCAGTTTCTAGAAAATTTTTCTTCTGCGGGGATGAATTCAACGGTGGGTTTGGGTAGTCAATCCATTCAGAGATCAAAGTCACTCGGGGGATTGGGGGAGGGCTAGGACTCTGTGCAGAGTTTTCATCAGCCTGTGAAGGTTAATTCATGGATAGCGCTTCCCCTTCCTGACGTCACTTATACTGAACATCCTTCAAATTATGGCCATTGTATTGTTGAGCCCTCATCTAATTTTCCTCCATCCAAACCCCAGACCCTATTTTTTACGGGTTCCTCATCAAGTGTGGCATATATTTCTCCCCATAACTTGATAAGGAGTGATATTAACCTCTTGTTAAATTTTCAGGAGGTGGAACTGGCCCCTCTTATGGTCCATATTGGTTAGCCTTTGTCACCCCCATTGTTAGCAGCCCCAGCACCACTTGAAATTTCACCATTAGAAAAAGGACAGGACGTCCTCCACAAAAAAAATGTCTTTGTCACTGAATCAGAGATTCCATTTGGAAATTTTAGGGACGTCCCGATCCCTCTTGCTTTGGCTAGGGTACTTAGAGCATTGGAGCCCTGTAAGCAGGTGACATGATGATTTTATGCTCTTTGAAAATTAGGGGTCTGGTGGGGCGGGATAAATTTGTTTCTCTACGTGAATTTTATCGATAGCTGGATCTGATATTGGTATTCATTCAGGAAACTATGACATCAGTTGATCAGTCAATTTATTTTTTTCATGCTGTGTTTCCAGCATGGCACATGGTTGTGAAGGATTCTGAGGGGAGATACAAGGGACTAACCATGCTCTGAGACACGAGGTGGGCTTCTTTCTGTTATCACCCAAAAAATGAAGCATCATTTGACAAAGTTAAATAGGTTCATGTGTCAAAAGTAGGGTTGTAGGATTAATTTTTATATTCCTGGTCAAGGGAAAATTTAAATTTTTCTTGTTTAAGCTTACCCTAAGGTCTAAACCCACTCACTTTCAAATCCCCTCATGTCACCTCACTCATAATTTTTTGACAGATTTCAATTCCCAAGGTTTTTGTACCGAAAATATCATTTTAGCCAAGAAACCACAATATCGTAGCGAAATACACTGAGAAATGTCACTTTTCGCTACGAAACTGTTGATAGTTTCGTAGCAAAAACACCCAGATTTGCACTGAACTCGCTACGAAAGTATGGTTTCCTGTCTGTCTTGTCATGTTAGCTGTTAGGTTTCAGAAAATCATTGGGAAAGGGTAATTTAGATACCATTCAATTCATGGAGGGATAAAATCAAGGTACATGGTTAAGTCTGAAGTCATCATCACCAGTTTAGCATGTATAAGTCATCATTGTGTCATGAGAAGACATCAAACTTCAAAATATTTCCTAATTCATTCATTTCATTTCTCATTCCTTCTTTGTGTGATATTGAGCTCTAGAGAGCTATTGTATTAGGCCAAAGTTGTGGCTAGTGTTTTCAAAGGTTTACATTGAACACTATCAATCGAGGCTGCAAACTATCAAGCGAGGCTATGAAGGCATTAAAGAAACCATGGCAGAAAAAAGAAGGACAAATAAGGGTGGCCAATGTCTGAGATATGAACCAGCAGATATGAATTTGATCAATGAAGACCCAACAGTTGTGGAAGTCTTCAGAGGGACAGGTTGCTTACAGTTTTGTGAGAAATTACAAGGCTTCCATGTACAAGTTTCCAAAGAGTTTGCTCTAAACTTCAGTGTAACAGCCACCAAAGTGGCAAAGTCTTTCCATCACACCATAGGTTATTGCAACAACTACAGAGATTCCAAGAGGACAAGAGAAGTGGTTCAAAGGTTTCAAGTTCAACATGGAGCAGTGAAAAGAGTTTATGAAGCCCGAAAATAGTGAAATGGATCTCACCAATGCTATTCCAAGGAGATGCATGAAGGAAAACTACTCAAAATTGTTGCTCATCATCCAAAATTATTTTAATTGTGAAGGGAGATACCATAAATTCTACTCATATCATTTCAAGCTACTTCTACACTTTACTGGTAAGATTTCCCTTGATCTTACTTTCTATTTACATACGAGTTTGTCAAAAATGGCAGATAAGGTCCAAGAAAAATCTGAAGGGAGTGAGACTTCATTGTTTCATCATGGTTTAATGAAATTAATAGTTCTATATGAACTCCAAAGGCTAGGCAGAGACTGGTCTTCATTTTTGTTTGTTAGTTTTTTTGAGTTGGATGCTCTTACTCCTTCAAGAACTCCTAAACCTAGGAGAATTCCATCACCATTAGTAGCAGAATAGAGTGAACCATTGATATCAGAACCAAGTGAACCAATCATCATGGAAATAGATAAATTGTAGATTTTTGATACACCAAATGTCCCACTTGCAAAACAAAAATCAAAAGTGGTCAAACCTGCAAAACAAAAACAAGTTGTGAGTAAACAAGGAACTAAAGGATGACAAGGAGCCAAACAGTGGCCTTAGAAGAGAAAACATTGGCTATAGAAGACAGAGCAGTAGCTAAAGGAAATATAGAAGACATATTTCATGCCATTGATGTTGGGCCAGAATTGTAATCTACAGATAAATTACACTTCCCTAGACAAGTGCTAGTCTAGAACAACAGGTGAAAGACTATACTATCATTTCTCCTAACTAAGAATAGATACACAGAGAGGATTGGAGGCTTACTTGTTAGTCACTTCCAAATGGCTCCTTCTGTTGCCTCTGTTGCAGCTTCAAGTTCAAGCAGTTTGTGAGTTGAATTCTTCCTGCAAGAAATAACACTGAAACAGTAGAAGATGCAATAATATAGATATCTATTCAAGCTAGTTAGCTAAATCATTAAATCATAAACCAAATTCATCAACCAAGATCTTACAACATGGAAAATCAAAGTTAACACAAATGCATGCAGGGAAAAATAAGAAGTACTCTTTATTGATGATAGAAGGAGAGGTTACAAACTAGTGACTGATTTGAAGTGACCTTCCAGCAAATTTTCCAAGTCTCATCACAACATAAATCTCTCTAGCAGTAGCTTCACAAACCAAGCTCTCAATTGAAAATTCTCCAGAATTTCTCTACTCAAATTCTTCCTTTTCAAACACTTAGATCTGTGTTCAATTTATAAATGAACTATAGGTTGTTTTGCAATCAATATCTTTCCAAAACTAGGCAAGACATGTTTCCAATCATGTAGATGTAAAATGGACACTTGGATCTGAAGCTTGACACATGTAAACTCTTCTAGAAGGCACTGGCCAAGTGGAGATTCCAAAACAATGAGAATTTCGCTACGAATGTGACCAACGAACCTGTGAATGTCGGGAAGTGATTTTCAGAGCAACCTTGCATGGGGCTACCTGCATATGCAACACACTTAGGCCCCTTAGAGTCTGCGTTGGTGAGCTCTCATATGCTAAATGATAAGCTTCAAACCATGGAAACCTTTGCTTGATGAAAGTCTTGCTTGATTTGTCTTGTTTCTTGTCTTAGGGCATGTAGCAACTAAAATGATAGGGAATGATAGACCCTTGATCATTGGTCTAGAGATGATGCCCGGTTAACCTGGTCATTGTGAATGGTGCCCAAATTGACCTATAACAATTGCCCCCTAAAGCATGAGATCTAAATAATAAGAACATTTGATTGAGATGCTTTACACTGTGATGAGCCTGGAAACGAAGCGGAATGGTCACTTGCATCAATCTTACAATAAATTTTATCATGATATATCCTCTAATGATTATACTTGCTAAGGGTAGGCATTCCCATGTTCAGCACATAAAACAATCTAATAACATGTACATAATTCAGAAAGCCGTCTACATTGGAATGTTTCCTAGATGCAGACAGGCCTACAGATATAGGCCCATGTTTGGATGATAATCTGTATGTAAGGTCACCGTAGAGATTATGTGTACAGCAATCTTGAAATCATAGCCCAGATGGATGAAACTAGATCCGGGGTCTTCTTATCTCATTCACTCGATCATTTGGGTACAATTCTAGCCATGTGAATATATGATTTGTCGTCAAACATGGAAAGACATCGTTTTATTACCAGCCAATTATGTGAGGTGTTAACAAATGCGAGAGAACCACCTAATGTCAATGGCCCTCAAGGTACTGCAGTACATTTCGTAAGGCATGAATAAATGATTTTATGTCGAACGCCAAACAAAAATCTTTTAGTCAAAGGTCTGGAAGCGAGGATCTTGTCGATGTTGTAACAAGCCTCATGGTACTAGAATCTGATGTTTCTAAGTGAAATTCCTGGATATTGAATTTTTTTCGACATGAAGTCACCTTATTGCAAAATAGGACTTACTGATTTCGGAGACAAGGGTATGACTTGATATAGCAATTTTTAGGGATGATAGTCATGAAAATGAAGGTTTACGAGTATTGCAGATGGATGAGTTTTTAATCATTGGATGACTTCTCTTGAACATATCGGCAAAATTGTGATGAGTTGGCAGCATTGACCCAAAACCGAAGTGAAGGTATGATGAACCATAGGTGTGAATGAATCGTCAAGATGATGACCCAACCCAAACAGTCACAAACATGGAGTGAAAGAAGTGTCATGTTCAAGAGCGACTTTCTACCAAAAAGAAACTTTACTTACTTTTCCCAAATTTTCCCCGGTCATTTGTCGACCAATACCTCTTTATTTTTTAACAAGCTTGAGGAGGATAACATTTTCTTGATCTATAAATTCAACCCTTCGGGCGAATAAAGTATCGCTATTTAATAATTTAACCATTCTAGCGATGAATGAAACTCGATTCTTGCCATGAGCGACAAGTCTGTCGCTATTTTATGTTTTAACGAGCTTAACGACAGTGATAGCCCAATCCTTTTTCATATTTAGAGATTTTGAAAAAGAGGACGAAAGAGAACTCCAAAAGTATTTTTTCGTAAATTTGTCTCTCATATCCGAAAAAGTTTAAAATAATATCTAAAAGAAACTCTTTGGTCATGTTTAACTAAGGTATTCCTTTTTCGTAAATAATCCATCTCAGTCTGGAAAAGGGTTAAACTTATACTGAGTATATACCAATTCATTTACTTAAACGAGCTCAAAATGGCAAGTGCTCGACAATCTTTTCACATTATTGGAGTCTAAAAAAAGCTGAAAGAAGACTCCAGGGGTTCCTTTTTCGCTGTTATTGAAGCTCGAAAAAGAGATAAAAGTGCACTTCAAATCCTTTTTAGTTTTTAACAAAGCTTGAAAAATAAGGAGAAAAAGTATGGTTTGTGTTCAAGTCATTCTTTGAATAAATCTGCATGACTAATTTGTTCACCAATTGTATTTCCTATTCAAAACAACATCAAATGAATTAAAAATATCTGTTTCATGATCAAATTATAATAAAACCATATTCATAGCAATAAATTTAACTTGCAAACAATTAAATGACTATAAAAAGGTAGTTTCATTATTCATTTTTACCATTCCATAGTTACCATTTTCATTTTGGAGCTCTGATCCTGATTTTGCCCCCGAACTTCAGTCGTTGATTGCATGCAATTAATAAGAGTGTTTTGAATGCCCCTTTGCAAGAGCACATGTCGAATTCCCCCTGCAAGAGTAGGTGCCCCCCAAGCTTCATTTCATTCATCTAAGAAAACTAATAGTTGGATGGAATGAAGATTCATTATAGGGCAAGATGTGTTTCATTTTTTAACGAGCTTGACACATGAAAAGAACTATGCTCATGACATGTTTCATTTTTTAATGAGGTTGACATAGTAAAAGAAATTTCCTCAAAGGCACTTATTTCATTTTTCAACGAGGTTGACACAAGAAAAAAGAACTATCATCATAGGTACTTGTTTCATTTTTTAACAAGGTTGACACAAGAAAAAATAACTATCCTCATAATTCTGTTTCATTTTTGAACGAGGTGGACACAAAAAAAAAACCATCCTCATCGCCTGTTTCACTTTGTAACGAGGTTGAAAAAGGAAAAATAACCTTCCTCATAGGTACTTGTTTCATTTTTTAACGAGGTTGACACAAGAAAAAAGAACTGTCCTCATAATCTGTTTCACTTTTTAACAAGGTTGACACATGAAAAGAACCATCCTCATTGTGCACTTGGACTAGTGAGTGTTAGTTGGAAAAGACGTAGTCTAATGGATTCATCATTTAAGGAGTTTGATGAATACCACAAATGATAAGTTATAACATGCGTTGACGGGTCTTCTCCAAGGTTTTCATTGAATTTAGGAATGTCCGAGGGTAACATATGTGGTATCACCAGCCACCAAGGAGAGGAATCAGACAGAATTCTAGATGATGACATTGGTGGAGTCAATGGACAAAACATCGAAAATGAAGCAACAACAGATGTTGTCGCAGCTGAAATAGATTGTTCAGTTTGGGATGTTATCTCAGCCATGGTAAAATGACCCAATGTATACCCTATAGAATCTATGGGAATTCAAAGTGAAACAGGATCAACAAAAGTAGGGGAAGGTGATTGAGGAAAAGACTCGTACAGGTAAAGCTCCTACCGAAAATGAGTTGGAGTTAAAGGTGTCTCGTCTTGTGATATTTCTTCAATCGAAATCAAACCAGGTGGAAGAAATTCATCTTCAGGCCCAAAGTATATTTCAAGTGGTTGACTACGCGAAATGAGAGACTCAATGGCTACAATAGATTGTGGAGTGACCAATACAGAAAAAACTTTCAATCGTTCTACTTCAGGATCAAGATTTTCTCCACTTAGGCAATATAGCAACAGAAATATAAGGGGATGATAGACCCTATTTCATTGGTCTTGGGGATGATTTCTAGTTTGACCAATAAAATTCCCCCCCAAAACACAATGGGATCTGGATCAACTTCCAGTTGAACAACGTTGGGTTCGGGAGGTATGGTCTCACAGATTGGATGGATCACGACAACGGGTAGCTGTGAGGACTCTGTCTCGACAACAGTAGACAAACCAGGATTTGTAGAAACACTTGTGCCAAATTTTGCATATGGGAAGATGATGCTTCACCAGAGGTACTGATGGTACTAGTTTCAGTAGAGCGATGTCTACACGAACGACGGGAGAAAGGATTTTTTTCTTGCACGATGACTGATTTATTTTAACAAAAAACAAATAAACAAAAAGAGGGTAATGCTAGGAAAAAGGGTTTACCAAGAAACTGTGAACTACGGAATACCTCCTGGCAAATCAAGAAGTACGGGTAGGTAATCTCCCTGAATGGTGTGTTCGGTGTATCACAATTTCAAGGCGGCCGACTCGGTTCACTATGGATGGATAGCACCTAAAATTTGTCCTCCCAAATATACCCGAAGGTATGTGGAGGCCCAAGTTCATATTAGCGTTGTCTGATGTGAAATCGCACAGTGATAGCACCCCTTTATACTTATTGTACTGTAACACTGCCCGATATACCCGAAAGTACATGGACGAGCTACGATATACTTACGTACATGGAGTGAGGTATCACACTCAGAATGTATTGCAAACAAGTTAACGATAGCTGCTATGTTTTACAACGCCAGAACACGTATCTAGCCTAGACCTTCTAAATGTTATCGTTATGGTTACAATGCATTGTTAAGTAAATTGAGATTTATTTTATGCTGATCTTGCTTAACAATTTTCCTTTCAGGTTCACCACGATGATGTATATGAAATTCCTAAAATGCAAGCTAAGAATGATAAACAAACTTTCACTTTCATCTTTTTCAATGAAGAACCTAGCTACTAAGGGAAGAGAGAAAATAGTTCGTGAGAAAACAAATCAATAAACAAAAACAAAATCAATGAATCAAAAACTAAATGCAGATTTCCTAAGTTCCTTTTGCAAAACACACATAATCCTACATGCAAATGCAATTTTTTCTTTTCAGTTTCCTTAATGTTATGAATGCAAAAAAGAAACTAGGTGCACTAAATCAATAATTCAAATGCTTTTTACTTTCGAGAAACGAAGAATACAAACAACAATTTCTCTTTTGAAGGAAAAACGAGGATTTCAACAATAATTTCTCTTATCAAGGAAATGAAGATTGCACGAAAATTTCCTATTTCGAAAGCAAATGATTCTTAATGCGACCATAAAAAATACTTTGAAATCAACTTTTCAATGATAAATAAAAAAATTTCTAAACAAACATTGAACAAATTTTTAGCCAAAGGAGGAAGAAGTATATAGAGTCACTGGTCAATTGAGCATCAAACTTTTCAGAACACAGCAAAAAAAAAAAAACTGAAGCAATTTGCAAAGTCAAATCAAGGGAAATTGGTCACTTTCAGGAGTCAACACAATCTCCAAGGGGAGACAGTGCTCTGCAACGCAGGCTTGGAAGGGAGACAATGCTCTGCAAAGCACTGTGTCCAGTATAAGGGTGCATTGGGTGCATTAGACAAGGAAAAATACTATTGTTTAACTCATTGTCTTTGCAAATTAAGCTCTGAAAAAGTCTAATCTTTATGTGTAACAACTACTGGGTGGATAAAAAAATAAAATTAGAGGCTATAACACCTAGAACTAAGATAAATTCTCCCCAGTGGAGTCGCCAGTTTGTTGGGCCAAAATTGTAATCTACGGATAAATTATGTTTCCCTAGACAGGTGCTGGTCTAGAACAATAGGTGAAAGACTATACTACCATTTCTCCTAACTCAGAATAGATACACAGAGAGGATTGGAGGCTTGTTCGGTCACTTCCAAATGGCTCCTTCTGTCACTTCTGTTGCAGCTTCAAGTTCAAGCGATTTGTGAGCTGAATGCTTCCTGCAAGAAAGAACATTGAAACAGCAGAAGATGCAATAATATAGATATCTATTCAAGCTAGTTAGCTAAATTAGTAAATCATAAACTACATTCATCAACCAAGATCTTACAACATGGAAAATCAAAGTTAACACAGATGCATGTAGGGAAAAATAAGAAGTACTCTTTATTGATGATAGAAGGAGAGGTTACAACCTAGTGACTGATGAAGTGACCTTCCAAGAAAGTTCCCAAGTCTCATCACAGCATAAATCTCTCCAATAGTAGCTTCACAAACCAAGCTCTCAATTGAAAATTCTCCAGCATTTCTCTACTCAAATTATTCCTTTTCAAACAATTAGATCTGTGTTCAATTTATAGATGAACTATAGGTTGTTTTGCAATCAATAGCTTTCCAAAAATAGGCAATACATGTTTCGAGTCATGTAGATGTCAAATGGACACTTGGATCTGAAGCTTGACACATGTGAACTCTTCTAGAAGGCACTAGCCAAGTGGAGATTCTGGAGCAATGAGAATTTCGCTCCCAATGTGACCAACGCACCTGTGAATTTCAGGAAGTGCTTTGCAGAGCAGCCTTGCATGGGGCTACCTACATATGCAACACACTTAGGCCCCTTAGAGCCTGTGTTGGTGAGCTCTCATATGCTAAATAATAAGCTTCAAACCATGGAAACCTTTGCTTGATGAAAGTCTTGCTTGATATGTCTTGTTTTATCTTAGGGCATGTAGTAACTGAAATGATAGGGAATGATAGAACCTTGATCATTGGTCCTGGAGATGATGCCCAGTTAACCAGTTCATTTGGAATGGTGCCCAAATTGACCTATAACAATTGACATAGAAGAAACTCCTATACTCTAGGCTGAGGACATAGAGGAAGGTGGACAGAAGCTAAAAAATGCCAAATCTGCAAAGAAATTAGAATTTGAAGGAGAAGATGCAGGTTTTATGTTTCAGGCAAGAAATCCTATGACAAGGCATGCTAGAAAGCTATTAGAGAGTATTAAATAGATTCACCCACCTACTGACACAGTGCAACCACCACAAGACATCATTGACCTTTCATCACCCGCAGAGAAAGATACAGATAGCAGATCAAAGAAAGGAAAAGAGAAGGTGATGGAAAAAACAGAGTTTCAACTTCTTGAGGAACAATTGAAGTTGGTCAATCATGAAATTGCTGTTATGAAGAAAAAATAAAGGAAACACAGTGTATAGAAGGTTCATTTTGAAAATATGAAGGAAATTTTGGAAGAGTAGGTTTACATTGTTTCCAAGACTCTAGATAATACACAACAACTTTTCAAATGGACCATTCCATTGAGGAAAGAGGGCAAACAAATCAGGAAAATGAACACACATTTGAAAGTCACTAACAAAAAGTTGAAAGATCATGTTAAGGACCTCTAGCAGCAACTTGAACTAAGTCATGAGGAGTTATAGAAAAAATGCCTTAAAATGATAGTAGTTGAGGAGCCAATTTCTCAACTCATCATTAATGAGGAAGAAACCACTTAAGAATCATAGTGTAAGTTGTTTTATGGTTTTAAAGACTAATGGCATGTTAGAAACTGATTTTTTGCACTTAGACGATATATTTTTGAAGCTACGTAATTTTTTTTTATTTTTGACTATTTTTAGCAGTTTCGTAGCGTGCCAGGGCTTGAAGAACAACAAAACGCTACGAAACTACTGTAGCTTTTATTTTTGCATTTTTAACTATTTTTTGGAGCTCCAAAGAGAAGAAAATGGTATGGAAGGTGCATTAAGGCATAATGAACATCATGCAGGAGGAAATAACCAAAAATATTGATGGAAAATGCCATTTTTACAATGCTACGAAACTATCTTACTTTCGTAGCGTACTGTTTTGGAGCTTCATAAGCAAGGTTTTGGGCATATTTGGATAGCTCGATACTATAAAAGTGTTAAAGGACCATGACAGCAGTTATTCAAGACTTAGATACCATGAAAGGAATACAAACTACCAACCAAAGCATTCGTTGAATATGAATACCAGTTTTCCTAAAAAAACGGTTTGTTTCCAATTTTAGAGGAGGTCAATTAAGAGTTCATGTAGTGATGAGTTCCATCACACCCTATTCGAACATGTGAAGTCATATTTGTCAAATATGTAATTGTTTTAGGAGATAAGGTTGTTATTGTAATAATGAACAGTTTGAGTCCTATTAGGAAAAGGACTGTCAAGTAGGATAACTGTCATTTTCTCATTAAATAGATGTTTTATGGTTATGCAAGGTGTCATTAGGAAAAAATTCGATGAATCTAGCCAGGAGGCAGATCATCTCATGATGTAACAAGTCTATCAAAGGGCAGAGAGTCAAATTTGTCAAGGGTTGGAGACTTTTTGGCTAAATTACAGCTTTATGTAATTAACTATTTTTAGTAATACAAAGACTTGTTCCTTGACCAACTTGAGATTCTGATTGAGATTTTAGTGTGTATTTGATCTATATTTTCTATATGTACCATTTGCAGTGGTTTTCATCTTTAATACTCAAAATTCATGCATTTAATGCTCTGACTTCCTTTTTAGATGAATTGACTGTGTTATTTCCTATTTCATGTGTGCTTACCTTTGCTAAAAACTCCTACCTGCCTTAGCTTCCATTTCAAGTGAACTATATACTGAATTATTTCTTTGTTGACTCCATAAGCCAAATGCTTGCATACTGATGTTCTTTTCAACCTACACTTATAATAAACAAATAATTTCCAAGTAGAGTTAGCCATCTAGTTTATCATTATCAAATATCATTAACACTTTTTGAGAGAGCCCTCTTAGACTAAAGAGGCTAAGCTTCAGTCACAAGTTGGTTTGAAACAGTTACATAAAGTTGTATGGTTATTAGCCAATCAGGTGCAATTTTGTGATAACACTTTCCATGCATTCAGTTTTTTTGGAGGTATTATATAATCTGGTCATTTATGGGGACACTCCCATAGAGTCAAGTTGGTCAACTTGTATGCACCACACCATAACAGGGACTATTTATAGAGCAAAATGGAGAGGTGTGGTATTTTCACCCTTGAACGTTCCATCATTGTGGGTGATTTGAATTATACACTAAATGGCAAGGAGATATGGGGTAGCACAGGGTGGATGGACGCCCTCTCAAATTTCATTGGGGATATGATAAGAGACACTCACCTGAAGCATATAATACTTGCTATAATGGACACAAGGGATGTGAATTCATTTCCAAGAGATTAGACAGATTCCTAGTACAGGAAGACTTACTGATTCATATGGGATGAGTAAGTGCACGGGTGGAATCCCTTCTCATATCCGACCATCGGCCAATTTTGTTGGAGTGGAAATTTTAAAATAATATGAAGGGATGCCCCTTTAAATTAAATCGGGCTTGGCTTGCTGACGAGGAATTCAATTAAATTGTTTAGAATTTTCTCAGGACACATTGCAGGGTTGCTGGGACATCTCCTATGGATCATCTAACATGTACACTGAGAGTTTTAAAACATAAGGTCCAAGAATGGGAGAGGGGAAAGAAATTATATATGAAACATAGGTTGGAGGTGATTCCTGGCGAGACGACTAAATTATTGGGACAACAAAATATCTAGATTTTGATAGAAAAATATTGGAATAGACTTAAATAATTGGAATAAAAAAAAAGGAGGATCCTACTCTTTCAAGAATAGACATGGAGGTTGAAGATGACGGTGATGTGTCTAAAGGAGGGAGACTAGAATACAAAATACTTACATGATTTTTCAAATGGCAGGAAGTTACAAAATTCCATATGGAATATTTCGATTGATGGTAACACTTTCAATACCACTGAACAGATTCAAATGGAAGGGGTAGAATATTTTGAATAGTTTTATAAGGTGAGAGAGGGATCCTTTGTGGAAGCTCAAATATGGGCGGTTAATGATTGTCCTATGATGTTTTCGACTAAGGAAAATGGCCTATTATTTAAGTGTGTCAATATGGAGGAGGTGAAGGGAATACTTAAATCGTTCACTCCAGACGAAAGTCCGGGTCTAGATGGATGCACCCCAGGTTTCTTCATCCAATTTTCTGACTTATTATTGAAGGACCTTACCGAAATAGTGGAAGAAATAAGAAAGGGAGGGAAAATGCCAGGGGAAATTAACTCTACATTTCTAGCCCTTATACCAAAGAAGAAAGGCTCGTTGAATTTTCAAGACTATGGACCTATTTCATTGTGAAATACCTTATACAAAATCACATCAAAACTGATTGCTGATAGAATTAAAGGGGTATTATCGAGACATATATCCTGGAACAATTTGGTTTCTGAATAATCGTATTATTCATGATGTGGTGGCTACAGTTTAGGAGATTTTGCACTCGATTCATAGCCAGAAAAGAGAGGCTGTAATTATGAAAGTGGATCTAAGAAAGGCTTATGATCGAGTAGATTGAGCTTTTTTTAGAATGGTTCTCCATAAAATTGGGATGCACAGAGACATCATGGAGTGGGTTATGGGATGTGTATACAACACATTGATGGAAATTCTAATAAATGGATCGACCTCCAAATTTTTTAAACAGGGGAGAGGTTTGTGTCAGGGTTGTGCACTTTCACCTCTCCTATTTCTTCTTATCATGGATGCTTTAAGCATAAAGATAAAAAAGGCCATGGAAGTGGGTTCTTTTCTAGGCATCAAAATAATGAGAAATCGATAGATCTCACATAGATTATTTGTTGATGACATGATGATGTTTGGCCCATTGATTAGTTAATGTTGGGAGGGACTTAATCACATCTTCCAAAATTTTTGCACTGCAACAGGGATGATTGCTAATGGAGACAAATCATGCATATACTACTCTGAGGGGGATATCAACTGCATTGAACAGATTGGGAGGATATTCAATTTTCCAAATAAGACTAATTATGGAGGGACTAACCTATTTATGTTTCCATCTGAAGCCAACGACATATCGGGCGATGGACTGGTAGTGGATCATTGATAAATACCACAAGAGGATCAATAGGTGGTCTCTCAAATGGTTGTTAAAGTGAGGAAAGGTGATCCTTATACAAGTTGTCCTGCAATAGATTACTCTCTATTGAGCACATCTTTTTATGATTCCAGAATCTATTTTAAATAGAATAAAACCTCCATGACCAATGTTTTGTGGGACAGGATCAAGGGGGTAAGGAAATATCATATAGCCAGATGGGATCTACTCACATTGCCTAAGGATCGAGGGGGATGCGGTCTCCTGAATATTGATTCTTTTAGGAAGGCGTTGTTGATGAAGTCATTGTGGAGATGGCTTCACACACAAGGTATATGGTACGATATTATCAGATTCAAATACCCTAAGACACAATACTTGGAAAATGTTTATATAATGGGCTGGGGGAAATCTGATAAGGGCTCACACATATGGAGGGGTTTCAGGAAGCGGTGGCCTTTATTTCAAAGGAACCTCAAATGGAACTTTGGAAATGGTCAGAAGATCATGATTGGAGAAAGGAACATTCAGGGTTTTCCCACAGAAATCAACATCGGTGAACAATTGGGGAACTTTCTCTGTGGTAGAGGCAGTTTTTATCTTGCTCAGGTAATTCAAAATTGGAAGGAAGGGGAACCAAGATGGATAGAGGCTACTGATTTGGGACTACAGGGTATATTAGCCGCAAAGTGGATGAGATACATGGAATTTATTAGGGGCATGGGCTGGGGAAGGAACAATGATGGTGACCAGATTACATGGGGTGGCAGTTTATATAAAGGACACATCTGCACTAGAGAGGCATACTCTGAGATGATGGATTTCCATTGTGGATAGACTGGTAAGTGTTGGTTCTCGAAGATGTGGAAGTTGAAGACACTATTAAAGATAATCATATTCTTATGGTGTGTGTGGAAGGATAAAAACTTGACTTGGTCGAACCTCATGCAGAGGGGTAAGATTGGACCAAGAACATGTGGACTTTGCATGAACATGGGGGAAGATAACCAACACATCTTCTACAATTGTGTTTTCATGAGGGAGGTCAAAACACTTTTGTGTAGCCATTTTAATTATGGGGATCATGATTATCAGTCGGTTCCAGAATGTTCTCAATGTTGGTTTGCAAAAGGCAAGGACTTCTAAATGATCCCTCTTATCTTCCATTGGAGGATATGGAAATGCAAAAACCTGAGGATGTTTGAAGACCATCACACTACTCCTAGGTAGATCATGTCACAAATAATTCAAGCATGGGAGGAAACGAAAATAAAACAAAATACGCCTCGAGATTTATCTGTTCATTTGAGACCACACGACATACAATATCTAGCCAAATTCTTCGGTGGGGCAGCTCAAAATGGTAGATGTGGATGCGGAGCTTGGCTGATGATTAATCCATAATGTCATTATAAAATCCATTTCTTTGGTGGTCATGGGACCAACATGAGGGCAGAGACGCTGGCTTTATGGGGACTACTATGGTTCACTAAACAACTTTACATCAAAAAAATATGGGTTTGTGATAAGTCAAATATCATAATTCATTATCTCAACCATAAAAACTCATTGGCACCTGTCCATTTATCATCTTGGATGGATAGGATCACACACCTAGTTCGATCCTTCTCCAACAACACTTTGACACACATCTACAGGGAGAAGGACCTTACTGTTGAGCGATTATCAAAGAAGGGTATGAGGGGTACTTATGGGGAGATGCACTATGAACTATCTGAAGCCACATGCACTGGAGCGATGGGCACCGTCAAAATCTTCTAAGCTTTCAATCGCAGGCATGGATTGTGGAGATTTTACCGAGGAACTGGTACATATTATAAAAGGGAGGATCCTTTAGCTAAATTTTGGGCCAAATTTTCAGTTTTTTCTATTCTGTTTTAGCTTTTTGAGTATTTTATTTTCTAATAGAAATTGATGTGCCGATGTAAGTAGACTACTAAAATGAGAAGCGGTGGTTGAAGAAACAAATGGATGATGTATGATTGATAATGGACTCCTGGGAAGGACCAGTTAGGGAGAAGACACATTATTATATAATGATAGGCTATAGAGCATATGTTCAATAGACATGATACTAGCTTTGCTTCATGTCGATTGTCACTGAGACAAAAGAAAATGTAAATTTTGCATAGAGAATTTCTATATCTCTGAATCTGAAATCATGTAAAGATGATTGTATGTAAGGACCATAATTTGACATTGTACTGGTACATTTATATATACTAGATGTTTCTTCTTCTGCAAAAAATATTACATCCTTATGTGCAGTGATCCAATTTACATGTGTATAATTACATGCTTATGTGTAGTGTCCTCTTCTAGAGTCTCCACCTCAGAAATTTGTAGCATGCTTCCAATTACGTTAATGATCTGCCACCATAGGAACCATGCCTCGGTTATAACCAATTTGATAAACATCTGAAAATCCTCGTGGGATTCGACCTCCTCCTTCCTATTAAGTGCCTCAGTGACTATCTACATAATGGAATGGGTTAGGTCCTGGAATTTCTCATGGTCGTGCAAGGTCTTGATTTTTTGGATGAAGTTGGTAGTGGCTGCGAGGAAACGATTCAAATGTCCAACGGGGAGGGTAGGGAGACACAATGCTGGAACAGTGTGCAGGGTGGAGAGATGAGGGTGGAGGTGGTTACCTATAAATTGTGTTTTTTATTTATATAGTGTTTTTTTGGTTTTTTGTTTTTTTGGGTCCAAGAGCAGGTAAATATTTTATTTTATTTGCAGTGTGACATACTTACACATCATCCATATGGTTTGTAAAATAATTTTCTAGGCTCAATTAAACATTTTTAATATGTATATATTTATATTTATATTTATATTTATATTAAATTTTCAAAATAATTAAAATTTATATACACACAAATTGATCACAATAGTTACATATATATAGGACATAAATCTCTCACTTCCACACATCTAGATCATGACTACAACTCATACAAAGGAAACGATAACTTCTAGATTGATGCTTGGGAACTCTCAATGATAACTCATGACAACTCATGGAAGAATTAATTCCAATACCCTCGGTTAATGCTTACATGCAAAACATTGAAAACACATATTACAACAACAAGGATAATCTATGTCTTGCTCGTCTTCATCAACACTCACATCCACTCTCAAATCTCACAAACATCGCTCTTTCACCACCACATATTCAAGTTGTCACTTGACCTTCATTTAAAACATAACTTCCTGTAACCATCATTGATGAACTTTGCAATATTAACAATATTTACACCTCGGCTCATTGGGGATTCCGCAATAAGAGCTGTCAAGTAATGAACCATTCTATGGACCAACCACCATCTGTTGGATATTTATCTTTTGGTTATCTGTCAATTGCTAGGATTGGGGTTTGGATATTGAACGTGTTCAAAAGTTTATCAAACCTCTTGACCTTACTAACACACAAGAATTGATGTTTCACACATTAGGGATTCTAGTTTAAGAACCACCAACCCTTTTTATAACCAATAAAAACACATAAGAATTGATTTTTCAGACATTGGGGCTTCTAGTTTAAGAAACACCAACCTTTTTTTATCAAAAGAATTAAAAGAAAAAGAAAACTACTTCAACAAATACACATATAAAATACCACTACCACATGAACCACGATCAAAATAATCATATGAAAATTAGACATATAAATGTCATGCTTAAGATTATTTCCCCTGTTAGCCTCCTCCTTGAATGCCCAGATGCCCACAAGCATGAAATCAAGAAACAAGAATCATACCCTGCTCATTTTTTGCTAACTTTCGAGCCTTGAAATACTAGCACGTTCCTAGAGGCTCCTTAAATGCCCAAATGGCACATGACGGATCTTGTCATTGACATCTACTCAAAAAAAAAACTGGACTTTCTCTAGCATAGATCCTTGCAGATGTATCTTTCGGGCAGTATCGATTTCCTTTACATAGGTCCTCTATCCCATATTTTCCAAGCTATGGCATGCTGATTTTAGTGAGCCCACAATAAGAAAAATAAGATATTATGTAGATATCTCGTCTTTGCACAAGAAAAAAATGAGACCTGCCTCCCTATGACCACTAATAGCACACATAATGCAAGCATCTCATTATTTCATGCTACCGAGTTTGAATATACTCAGATCCCTTTAAGCAACTTATGTTCTCCTCATTCATGCGCAACATCTCCTAAATCTCCAGTGTGATCTTCCCCTCGGGTCGGGGAGGCATAGTTTAATTAATAAACATAATTAGTTTTTTCTCTCGCAATTTTGCCCAAATTCAATAGATATTTTTAAGAATCACAAATTTAAATTGTTTAATTTGCAAAGTTCAAGTGCACTTGGGGTTCTTCAGGGTTTTGAATCTAGTTATCCATTCAAAAACACATTTTCAACGGGAAAAAATCACAATCTCGCCCCAAATTGTATAGTTAGATTCCCAAGAAAAGTCCCTAGTTTAAAAAAAATCACATAGTTTAATTAGGGGAAACTAAGCATCTCATAATACAAACATATATCTATTTGTGAGGTACAATATCATTCAGATTAATTAGGTTGGAAAGTAAGGATGATAGGATATCCATATATATTTGATAAAAACATTGTGATTGACATATTTGTAACCTTGCAACCACATTACTTCTATTGGACACCTAATCCTCTAAGGGTTGGTGTGGAATGTGAGCAATCAGAGGGAATCCAATAAACCTTGGAATATGGAATCCAGTGGTCATGTAAAATGTATTATAAATGTATATCATGTGAATAATAGATGCATTCAATGCTTATCCTTCATATCTTTTGTCTTTGCCATGGTTGAGTCTAACATGGTATTAGAACACAAGTGCTCTCTTTGTCTGTCTCGCACAGCGTAACCCCTCTAATTATTTATTTGTCCATCAAACTCTGTCCCAACTGCCTCTTGAAGGAACTGATACAACCTTTTTGCATACTGGTTTCACTGATATATTCCATGCTATAACACTCAATTTTGTCAGCCACATCAGGCTAATGTTGTAGTGCAAGGCACAAGCAAGTCACATGATTATGGCATTGTTAAAGGGTTATGCGAGACTGAATATTACTTCTTTTGTTGTGACTGGAATTCTCTGGCACGTTCAAATGCTTGTTCTTCATGTAATCTCCACGTCTAGGCAAACTAAATTCTCAGAATAATTTTTGTGACCCTCCCTTTGACTCAATGCTAGAGAATTTTGCAGTTGGGTTCCAAAACTAATGTTTTCAATGGATTTTGTTGATGATATAACGATACTTAGTGACAGATGCTTTAGAGGAAATGCATTGTTGCACCGATGTCAGGTGTGTCATGTCCTCATACAAAATGTCGGCTTAAGTTTTAAATTAAAAAAAGAAATAAAAAATAAAAATCGCATTGTGCTAGAACATATATCAATTTCTAATACAATTATGTATTATTTATATAATTTGAATGGATAGTAAATTATATACATGAATTTGAATGGATCATAAATTTACCTTTAACAAAAAAATTTACCACATTGAATTTCCAAATTAAGTAAAATTTTAAACATCTTTACTCTTTACTAAAGTCAATATCATTTCCTAAATCAAAGGAAAAGAGTTAATTCAACACAAACAATCAAAATCCAAAATCTTTTAATATTTCTTTTAATTAAATATTTGTAAAATGAATTTATACTTACTCCAGAGCTATGGTAAATAAATTAAAAAATATATAAACTAGATGTATGGTAAATAAATAAAAATTATTTTTATATTTATTCGATAAACCTTTTTATATTTAAAAAAATTTTAAAAGGAGGTTTTATTTAGATGAAGCCTATGGGATGAATACCATGGGACAAATTAATATTGATACCATGGGCCAAATACCATGGGTAAATAAATAAATATAAAAGAGTTATAAACAAGTATGATAAATAAATAAATAAATATAAAATAGATATAAAGAGGTATGGTAAATAAATAAATATAAAAGAGGCATAAAGAGGTAAGGTAAATAAATAACAATATATCAAATAGGATTATAAATAAAAATCTAATTATATAACAAGCCTATGGACCAAATACCATAGTAAAGAAAAGGGGTATGGTAAATAAATAAAAATATAAATAAACTAGAGGTATGGTAAGTAAATAAAACCTCTTTTCATATTTACTCCATAATCTGCTTTATATTTATGAATATTTATGTTCATTAGTTTACATAACTAAGAAGAAATATAGAGAGAGAGTGACAAGGGAGAGATGGAGAGAGAGTGTGTACGTTTAGGGGTGAGATAAAGAGACAACGTAAGATGTATGGAAAGAAGGGGGGAGAGAAGAAGTGAGAAGGAGAGAGGGAGGGATATAGTAATGTAGTTGGAGAGAGAGAGGGGTGGAAAGAGAGAGAGAAAGAAAGGGATGGGGGAAGAGAGAGGATTAGAGAGAGAGTGGGAAGAGAGAGGATTAGAGGGAAAAGAGAGAGAGAGAGAGGTGGGAGAGAAAGGGAGAGAGAGGAAGGATGAGAGAGAGGAGGAGAGTGATGGGGGAAGAGAGAGTATTGGAGAGAGAGAGAGAGAGAGAGATCAGGGAAGAGAAAGGGATTTAGGGGAGAGAGAGAGAGGAAGGACGAGAGAGAGGACTTGAGAGAGAGGAGGAGAGAGGGATTGATAAGAGAGATGGAGTTGGAGGGGGAGAGATGTAAGAAATAAGAAATATAGAGAGTGAGAAGTGGAGAGAGAGAAGGAGTGACAAGGGAGAGACAGAGAGAGAGCATGTATGTTTGGGGCTGAGATAAAGAGACAAATAAGGAGAGATGGAGATAAGGGGGGAGAAGGAGATATAAGGAGAGAGGGAGGGATATAGTAACATAGTTAGTGGGTGAAAGATGGGAAAGAAAGGGAAAGAGAGGAAGGAAGAGAGAGGATGTGAGAGAGTGGAGAGAGGGAGGGAAAGAGAGATGGACTTGGAGGGGGAGGGGGAGAGAGGTAAGAAGAAAGAAATAGAGAGAGAAAGGTGGAGAGAGAGAGAGAGAGAGAGGGAGAGAGAGATGGGAGAGAAAGGGAAAGAGAGGAAGGAAGAGAGAGGATGTGAGAGAGTGGAGAGAGGGAGGGAAAGAGAGATGGACTTGGAGGGGGAGGGGAAGAGAGGTAAGAAGAAAGAAATAGAGAGAGAAAGGTGGAGAGAGAGAGAGTGAGTGAGTGATAAGGAAGATGGAGAGAGAGGGAGAGAGGGGGAAGATAGAGATATAGATGGAAAGGTGAAGAGAGGGAAGAAAAGAGAGATGGGGAGAGGAGGGGATTGACAAAGAGATTGATATATATGGATTGCGAGAGTGTGTGTGTTTAAGGGGGTGAGATAGAGAGACAGAAAAGAAGAGATGGAGGGGGATATAGATATGGATGGAGGGTGGAGACATGGAAGAATATTTCTCACACTAGATGGATTGATATAAGTGGAGATGGTGATTTATAATAATATTTGATTATTTGCACTATATGCATCGATTTTAGTGTAGATATTTATTTCTAATGATATTTGATTACTTGCACTAGATGCATTGATTTCAGTGTAGGTGGTGATTTCTAATACAATTTGATTGTTTGCATAGAATTTGTTGATTTCAATTTAGATGTCGATTTATAATTATATTTGATTACTTGCACTAGATGAATTGGTTTCGATGTAGATGATTTCTAATCGTATTTGATTGTTTGCACTAAATGCATTGATTTCAGTGTAGATGGTGATTTCTAATCCTATTTGATTTATTTGAGTAAATGCATTGATTTCAGTGTAGATGTTGGTTTCTAGAGAGAGAGAGAGAGAGAGAGTGATAAGGAAGGTGGAGAGAGAGGGAGAGAGGACAAAAGGAGGAAAGATAGATATTAATGGGGGAGAGGGAGAGAAGGGGAAGATAGAGATATAGATGGAAGGTGAAGAGAGGGAAGAAGAGAGAGATGGGGAGAGGGGGTGATTGAAAAAGAGATTGATATATATGGAGTACGAAAGTGCGTGTGTTTAGGGGGGTGAGATAGAGAGACAAAAAAAAATAGATGGAGGGGGATGTAGATATGGATGCAAGGTGGAGAGAGGGAGGAATATTTCTCGCACTATATGGATTGATATAAGTGGAGATGGTGATTTCTAATCCTATTTGATTATTTGCACTAGATGCATCGATTTTAGTGTAGATATTTATTTATAATGATATTTGATTACTTGCACTAGATGCATTGATTTCAGTGTAGGTGGTGATTTCTAATACAATTTGATTACTTGCACTAAATGTGTTGATTTTAATTTAGATGTCAATTTATAATTATATTTGATTACTTGCACTAGTTGACTTAATTTCAATGTAGATGATTTCTAATCCTATTTGATTGTTTGCACTAAATGCATTAATTTCAGTGTAGATGGCGATTTCTAATCCTATTTGATTTCTTTGAGTAAATTCATTGATTTCAGTGTAGATGTTGGTTCCTAGAGAGAGAGAGAGAGTGAGTGATAAGGAAGATGGAGAGAGAGAGAGAGAGAGAGAGGACAAAAGGAGGAAAGAGAGATATTAGCAGGGGAGAGGGAGAGAAGGGGAAGAGAGGGAAGAAGAGAAAGATGGGGATAGAGGGTGATCAACAAAGAGAATGATATATATGGAGTGCGAGAGTGTGTGTGTTTAGGGGGGTGAGATAGAGACAGAAAAAAAAAGAGATGGATGGGGATATAGATATGGATGGAGGGTGGAGAGAGGGAAGAATATTTCTTGCACTAGATGGATTGATTTAAGCGGAGATGGTGATTTATAATATTATTTGATTATTTGTACTAGATGCATCGATTTTAGTGTAGATATTTATTTCTAATGATATATGATTACTTGCACTAGATGCATTGATTTCAGTGTAGGTGATGATTCTTAATACTATTTGATTGCTTGCACTGGATGTGTTGATTTCAATTTAGACATTGATTTATAATTATATTTGATTTCTTGCACTAGATGCATTGATTTCAATGTAGATTATTCCTAATACTATTTGATTGTTTGTGCTAAATGCATTGATTTCAGTGTAGATGGCGATTTCTAATCCTATTTGATTGCTTTGAGTAAATGCATTGATTTCAGTGTAGATGTTGGTTTCTAATCTTATTTGATTGATTGCATTAGGTGCATTGATTTCAATGTAGAATTTATTTTCTAATCTTATTTGATAGCTTGCATTAAATGCATTGATTTCAATGTATATGTTGATTTATGATTTGATGTAATTGGATATATGATGGTACATTAATATTAAAGTGATTGGATTAACAATATGCATTGATTTTAGTGTAAGCACAAAAAGTTATTAACAATGTAGATTGATTTTTGGGTTATAGTAATTTAAGCTATTAATATTGGAGAGCAAGAGAGACAAGGTATCATGTTTACTACAATAGATCGAGCTTAAGATTTAAATGGTTTGCGATTTAAATTTTCTTTTTCATATAATCGATATGAAAAGATAACAAAACTAACAAGGGAGGAAATAAGAATAGTAGAAGAAAATAGTTTGAGATTGATTGTAACATGAGTATGTTCTTATTATTCACATTTTATATCTTTCAACACTATTATTGTCATTTTTCATTTAAAAAAAATATTTCATCATTTTTCATCATTATAGTTATTAACAATAATTATCATCTCAACGAACTGAGGTAACTAAGAAAATTTAAAATTAAAATGACCAAGTTAATCTCAGAAATATTTAGCATATTTAAAATGATTATATTAATAGTTGATATATTTACATATTACTGATAAAATTAATCATATCTTTGATAGATTTTCCTTGGTAGCACACGACTGAAACGAGCCTAGATCCATCTTACATCTCAAAAATATACAAAAATTTTAATAATCTGAAAAATGTGACGTTGATGCCTCCGACTGGAACCAGCCTAGATCCATCTAACTTCGGATCTATCATGCGCCGAGAGGGATCAAATCTCTCGAGGTGCAAACCTTTCCTCAAGTTTTGCACTCAAAAAATAGGTTTGCACCTCGAGAGATTTGATCCCTCTCGGCGCATGATAGATCCAGAGTTAGATGGATCTAGGCTGGTATTATCAGAGATTGAAAAAAGTAAAATATGTCACACATCGAGTTGTGATGAATACCCACTCCCTCTGAAATGTCGATACCTTTTTTCTTCAAATGAGAGCAATAAATCGATGAAATTGATGATGGAAAGCATTTTCTGGTCCAATATGCAATGAGTAGCTTACCATTGAGCTTCAAAACCTTAACGCTCATCTCTCCTCCTACATTGGAATCCTATGTTTATGCCCATTCTACGTGTCTTTGTAACTTCATGCATCCTATGGAGGACTCATAGAACCAATCAATAAAAATGGCACTCGAGGACACTTTACTTGACAATTTCAGTAATAAGGTTTGGATTCCGTCTCGGGGTTTGTATGGAAAGGACAAAATTTTGATAAAGCAACAAGGTTACACCGAGCACTGGTTTGTTGAGCCGAATCTTGGTTCAACTTCACATGTCCTATCTTTGGCTTGAATGGTATGTGTACCTTCTTTGCAATACGTCTGTGGTGTGTGAGGCTGTGGTATAGATATGTTGCATCGAACAACGTTGAATAGCCTTTTTGTATTTTTTGTTGATTGAACCTCCTTGTAGCGGTGAATAGCATTTTTATGATTTGTTGTATAGTGTTATATTCTGCTGACTTCATCTAATGTTGATGCATTGGAATGGAGTCTTGAAAACCTGTTGTCCATAGATATGTATATTACAAGATTCTCAAAGTTGAGTGGTGGCTAGTAAACGCACATCACATACTCTTAGTTTTTCTACGAGTTTTTCCTGATGAAGCGGGAAATACATGGGCAGAGTATGTGGTGGAAATTCAACCACAATAACGAAGAAATAAGTGCGCTCAGTTTACAAAATGGTTTTTATCTATCTCCCAACTTTGAAAATTGAATGGTAATGTTTTGATAAAAACACTCATTAATCAAAGATGATTTTGAGATTGTTCTAATGTAACTCATTTATGAGAGATGAACATCATGAAGTATACATGTGTGAGGGTTTACATGTCCGTTGGGTTCATTCATGGTCTATATTCATTGGTTCATATTAAATGTTGGAGCATGAGTTGAGGTATGGAGCGTGAATTTAGCGGAGCTCATAATTTTTGTAGAGATAACATTGTGGTTTGTGGAAGTTAACCACTCATAACTTTAAGAGCCCTCACAATCAGCAAGAAGACTCCAAGTGTAATGCCCCACTTGATCCCAGAAGGCAAATTTTGATTATCTTTTAATTAATTTGTAAATAATGAATTATAATATTTGAGTAATATCTACAATTATGAAATTGTAATTTTATTTTATATTCACTGGTATGACCTATATTATTTATTTCATTTCTAATATGTCTTCTCAAATCAAATCTTAGATGAGGTATGGTCTTCCCTCATTTAATTTTAAAATCAAATATCTAGATTTCGTACATCCAAAATATCATCTCAATTTAACTTGTAGATAAGATATGGCCTTCCCTCATTTAATTCTAAAATCAAATATCTAGATTTTGTACATCCAATATGTTATCTCAATTTAAATTTTGGTCTTTATCTTTGAATAAAATATCTATATATGGTAGGAAAGTCAATGTTAATAAATGAGAAGGATGGGGAGTAGTCATGAAATTAATGGCAAGTAGTTGAAGTAGATGAGAGGAAAAAAGATATAAAAAGGAAGGAAGATGAGAGGAAAGGGGCGGATTTTGGTCTTGTTTGGCCTTGTGGAGGATCTTTGGTCTTGTTTTGGCATTGAGAGGATTCTTGATCACCTCTCTCGACCGGCGTTGCATTCATTTGTTCTCAAGCATACGGTCTTCTATTAATTTAATGAATTTTTCACCCTGCCAACTAGTTTATCAGGTTGTGCAAAGATTGTGGTGCTTTCAAAATTGTGGAAATGTTCTCCCAATTGAAAAAAATAAAAAATAAAAAAACGTGGCAAATATCGGATTAAAAAAAAAAAATGGCAAATACATTATATAAGACAAATCACAGGATTAAAAAAAAAAACGTGGCAAATATCGGTACTTCACATAGCGGTTCTTACGTGAGCCGATTTGACCTTGATTGCCTTGCAAACCAGGCCCCTTTTCTACTGAATATGAAACATAGCCTAACGCAGGTATTGATACATTAAGTGATCCCAATTTTAAATGGAATTCCCTCCAATTATGAACAGCTACATTGTGGTTCAGTTTCCAAGTCCTTTATTAATTCAAATATTTTTTTTTTTTCCTCCTGTAAATCATTTGAGCAAAATTTAAATTTAGGGTTTAATTCTCTCTCTGAATTTTTGTTTAACTCTACCGACCCCATCCCGTGTCAATAGTTCAATTCAGGCTTATACGTAAGGTTTAAACTTATGCCAACATTCGATTCAAGTGCCAAGACTGCCTATAGGAGTTTGATATTATATACGAAAAGCCTCACTCTTGACCCCCAAACTCCTTTGTCAAACATTAATGAGTTGCTATAATATCTCGATTCTTCTAGCATTTTATATTATAATCATTTATCAAATGATCTGTACCTTCTAAATGTTTTTTTTAATGCTTATTTATTGGATAAAAATTCTTATTTACGCCTTTGAATAGTTTATTTACTGGATAATTTTTCTTATTTACGCTTTTCAATAGTTTATTTACTAGATTAGGCATTCTATTATTATATAAACATGCAACAGTATGATTATATAAACAACATTTTATTTACAAATAGAAAAGTTGTTTATGGTTCTACATTTTGGTAGAGCTCATAGTATTGGTTCGCTTATTTACAACCTAAAATATTATGGTAAAATAGTGCCTAAAATATTATGGTAAAATAGTGCTGAATATATGTGGTTTACTATTATGGTATATTATATATTTATTGTAAGTACTATGTTTTAATTTGAAAAATGTTATAAAATTAAATTATATGAAAATATACATTTTATTTTTATGGTTTTGGCTATGTAGTATTGATAAGCTATGGTATTAGCCCATAATATTCATGGTAAAATGGGGTGAATATTCATATTAAATTTTATGTGTTGTTAATTAAATTTAAAAAAATGGTTAGGGATTATTATTTTTAGTAAAATGGATATTAATCTATAACCACTATTTATATATATTATGATTTCTTTCATCTAAAAAAGAAGAAAAATATTTAAAAAAAAAAAGAGCATTGTTGTCATTAATATAGTAGTCTCCGTCTAGGGCACAATGAGCATTAAAAAAAAAGGATGTATGGGAAATTATATGTTGGAAAGATAACAACTCTTGTCATATTAGAGAGTAATTTGGAGTTAAGAAAGTGTTAGAGTGTGACTAACTGGTACATTGCACTAATAACCTAACTAGTATTAGGAGAAAATTTTTAGGTTATATAGAGATCACACCTAAGAGCATTTAATAGATACATGAGGATATTCTCAGTATTATTAAATGCTCGATTACGAGCATATCAAAGGGAAAACTTACAACTATCATTTTTCAAAGACGTGCGTGAGTTGAGTAAGAATTGACAAGGTCATAAGTTACGCTAATAAGTCTTGTGTGTCATATATTTGATATAGATATTTGGACAAATGGTAAGGACTCAAGGAAATAGAAGTCAAGGAGGATCATCACAAGAACCTCCTACAAATAACCCATTGCCATCACCAGAGATTGCTCTCATATTGCGCTCCCTAGAAGAAATTAATGAGACTTTAAGAGGACGCCAAACAACTGAGGTGGAAGTAGAGCACCCTCCATCAGGGGTAGGAAATCTCGAGCGGTCAAGAGACTCTGATAGAGGACCTTCAATCGAGGACATTATGAGAGAGCTCCAAAATATTAAGCTCCAAGAGTTTGCTGGAGGTTGTGCTAGTGAACGAGCAAAAGCCTGGTTAGAGGGAATGAGAAGGTGCTTTGCACTAAGAGATTATAATTCCAATTCGAAAGCTAAAATAGCAATATTCCAACTCAGAGATAGTGCCCTGAACTGGTGGGGTAACTTAGAGCATGAACTACACCTCACTTCTGACACAGTTACCTGGGAACTATTTGAGGAGAGATTCAGGAAGAAGTACCTACCAGCATTTTATGAAGAACAACAAGTAGGAGCCTTCCATGCTTTGGTACAAGGAAACCACGCAATAGAGGAATATGAGATTAGATTCATGGAATTGGTCAAGTATGTCTCCTACATGGACACTGATCAGCGCCAAGCAGATCATTTCATTTATGGATTGAACCGTAAAATTAGGGCAATGGTATGGATGTGGAAACCATCCTCAGTTGCAGAAGCTGTTGAACATGCTCGTTTTGTTGAAGAGCACTTAGACTTAAAAGGTGGAAACAAAACTAGTTTTCCACACCAACCAATGTTTATGGGGAAGGCCCCTCATACCTTCTCTAGGGGAGGAAGCCTGAGGCCACTGCCATATGGAAATAGGGTTGTGCCCAAAATGCCGACAATGGGGATTTCAATGGTTGCCAGTATAGCTTCACCGACAGCTTCAAGGACTCATACAAATCACAATCAGACACAAGGAGCCATGAGCAAGTGTAGGGGTCTCAGGGGAAGGAGCTCTTTCCAAAGAACTCCACAATATTCTGTTCAGAGTCTACCTCACATCACTTGTTGAGGATGTGGGGGACCTCATTACCTACGTGATTGTCCTGGGTTACAAATAGGTAAAAACCACAGAGAAGGAAAAGCACCAATGGGGGAAGTAAGAAACCACCATCAAATCTATGCAGCAGTTGATAACCATCAAGTTGAACACCAGTCTGTTGTGGTAGAAACTGCAGGTATGATAAACAATGTAAAAGTTAAAATTTTGTTTGATTTTGGTGCTACAGATAGTTTCATTTCACCAGTTGCATTAGAAAAATGTGGGTTGGCAGCCTATGAGCACGATGACTTTAAACAAGTCGAAATGGCTTCTAGGATAAAACAAGCAGTAGGACCTAGTGTTAACCAATGTCAAGTGAACCTCGGGGTGTGTAAAACTAAGTTGAAGGTGTACATCACAAAGTTGGGGATGTACGATGTAATCATTAGAATGGACTGGCTAGAAGCTCATCGAGCTTTGGTAGACTATTTCAAAAAGAAGTTGATTTGTCTAGATAATGAAGGTAGGACAATTGAGATTTATGGTATCAAGAGAGGAGTGTCCCTACGATTCATCTCCACAATAAAGGTAAAACGTTGTCTCCGACAAGGTTGTAAACCATATGTGGTTGAGGCTGCAAGTGACCAGAAAGGACCCTCCCTAGGTCAATACCCAATTTTGTCTGAAATCAAGGATGTTTTCCCTATGGAATTGCCTGGATTACCACCTGTGAGGGAGATCGATCTCACAATCGAATTGAAACTTGATGCGGAACCAATCTCCAAGACACCCTACAGGATGACAGTTCCAGGACTTTGTGAGTTGCATATGCAGTAAAAATAACTTTTAGACTTGGGATTTATTAGACCTAGCATTTCATCTTGGGGTGCACCAGTAATTTTCGTCAAGAAGGATGGGTCCTTAAGGCTATGCATAGATTATAGGGACTTGAATTGAGCCACAATAAATAATGGGTACCTGATGCAGGGCCAACCCTGCAACACCCAGAATCTCTAAAATACCATGCATATAAAAATGCATCTCAGTAAATTCCCCAATTAAGACTCAAGTCTAGCAATTTCACAAAATTTTGCGGAAGCTGATAGTCTCACATATAATGATTATAACAACCATTCCATAAGTGAAAATTCTCTTTCAATAATGACCTCATGGTTATGAACCCATACACAACCCAAATTCCAATTAAATCTCATATTCAAGGTTGTTTCTCAACAGAAATTCCTTTTCCAAAGGTCTTTAGAAAAAGACTATAGTTAAACCCCATTGGTTCCACCTTCCATCACTCTAAATATAAATAGACTCCTTTAATACACAGTAGGACCCCATTTTAAAACCCCAACATTGGTTCAAGGCCCTAAGTGTTCACCATACTATTTATTGACTCAAAATTTATGCATATTTACCATGCGCTAACCTAAGGGCTCGAACCTTGGAAAACTAATATCAACACATATTGACTCTTATGCATTCCAGTATCAATGAATGGAGTCTTCACGAAATTATAGTAAAGTGCCAAGTCAACATGAAATTGCTTACCTTGCCATCCAGCACTATTGAATTAAGCTTTATTGCATCTGTCAAAAGTCTTCCACCAATTTTGTAAACACTGTATGTCGTTCACTCAATTGCCAGTTCTGAACCCAACTCATCAAATCGGATTTGATAACGCTGGGTTCAATGTTGTGTATTAAAATTGATCCCAAGTCAGATCTGAGACTGATTAATGTGCTTTTTGTTGTTCTTCATTCAGAACTTCATTTCCCAAATTCGCCTTTGACTCCAGGATTTACTAACCCTTCACCCTCACGATTTCTCTACGTTGTCATCGATTCTGCATCTCTGCGCCAACCATTCAGCCATAGCTTCAACGTAATTCAGTCTTAGATCGGCCCACGCAACTCTGGTACCATCTTCTAGTAAATAATTCCTCCATTAATCGATACTTCACAGAATGTTAAATTCTGGTAGTCTTGCTCCATTCATGGTTCTACACTGACTCCCAATCGATCTCTGCTGACCGAATTTAACATCTGGCTTTTTATTCAATCATAAAGTTTCAGAATATTAATTAAAACATTTGTTGGGTCACACAGTTTCACACTATTCCTTTCGACCTTCGAATGCTATTCGATTCCAAGGTTATTAAACCCAGAACCTTCACTAATTCAAGTCTGTTCTTTAATCGAAGACAGGGCGCTCCCTCCTTCAAGTCGACTTAACAAAGCCGATATGCCAATGCCAGATTGAATTTGAAATTCAGTTCGATCCTTTTCCAAGATTATCGATCCCCTTTTCCGCCCTCTTCAACATATGCAGATTAAATTCGATTCAAAGTATAAATCGATATTCATTTAAAATCGATGCTTGCAATCTCTTAATACAGAAATTGCTCATCTTTTCCAAGACTGAAAACACACTTTGATTTAGAATTTCTTTCATAAACACACAACAATTTATTACTATCATTGGAAGAACGTTCATTACAGTTCTTCTTATAACCCAGCAACATACACCAAATCAATTGATATTGAATCCCAATTCATTCCTACAATATAAACTCAGAAAGAAGGCGTAATCTCCAAAAAATTAAATTCTATTTTAATTCACATAGCACTTACATAATAATCTCCTTCCTTGGCCTGATTTCCAAATCATTGGCCCTTTACAAATTTCCCGAAGGCTTCCAAGTAGAAACCCCTGCTCTCTACTCACACTCTCTGATTTCAATGCCTTTGAGGCTTGATAATTTATACAATTTTAAAATGATCTAATTTAAGTTCAATCCCTTCAACTTCTCAACAAAATCCTAAAATCACTCTTGAATCCCTAAGGATCCTCTCTCACCCATAATTAATGAAACTAATTTCTAAATTAAAATTTAGAAAAATATCTCATCCCTTTACATCCCCAACTGACCAAATTCTCTCATATTTTGAGAATTATTTACAATATTTAATTAAAAATACATAAAACCCACTCAAATCTTTCATAAAAATCTAGCTCTTCTAAAATCTTAAAACCCCTAAGTTTCAATAAAATACAAAGTATTTCTCTTTGCCTAATGCTCCTGCATCAGTACCCAATACCCAGAATAGATGACCTATTTGACCAAATGAAGGGAGCCACAGTTTTCTCAAAGATTGATCTACGATCTAGATACCACGAATTGAGGATCAAGGAAGGTGACATCCCAAAAACTGCATTTCGGACTCGGTTTGGGCACTACGAGTTCGTAGTTGTACCATTTAGTTTGACCAATGCACCAGCAGTATTCATGAGTCTCATGAATGGTGTGTTTAGGAAATATTTGGAACAATTTGTGCAAGTATTTATAAACGATATTCTGGTCTATTCCAAGAATGAAAAGGAGAATGAAGAGCACCCAAGGGTTGTGCTAACCTGCTTAAGGGAAAATCAATTGTATGGAAAATTGTCAAAATACTCCTTCTTTCAAGAGAAAATTCATTATCTTGGGCACATCATTTCAAGAGAAGGGATTTCAGTTGTCCCAGAAAATGTAAAGGCCATAATGGATTGGCCAGTGCCGAAACATTCTCATGAGGTGTGTAGCTTCATGGGGCTAGAAGGTTATTGTTGTAGATTTGTGGAAGGGTTTTCAAAGATTGAAAAACCCATCACCACATTACAATGAAAAGGGGTTAGGTATGAATGGACAGATGAATGTAACACTACATTCATCGAACTAAAGAGGTTACTAACAAGTGCACCAATCGTTTGAGTGCGTGACATAGAAAATGACTTCATTATCTACACAGATGCTTCAAAGCAAGGATTGGGAGCAGTGTTAATGTAAGAAGGCGGGGTAATAGCTTACGCATCCAGAAAGTTGAAAAAACATGAAGAATTGTATGCTACCCATGATTTAGAATTAGCATCAGTGATGTTAGATTTAAAACTCTAGAGACACTACCTCGTTGGGAGAAGCTTTCAGTTAAGAACTGATCATCAAAGCTTGAAGTACCTCTTCACTTAGAGAGATTTGAATGCTAGACAAAGGTGTTGGAGTGAATTCATGGGTGAGTATGATTTTTGGATCTCATATATTAAGGGAAAGGAGAATGTGGTAGTGGATGCACTAAGTAGGAGGCCACGAACCTTCTCTTTAGTACCCTTGAGGGTTAATTTAAGGGAACGTGTGTTGGAAAAACTCTTTGAAGATAGCTGGTATCTGAAAGTTATATCAACACCTGAGTGGGAAAGGAGAATGTGGTAGCGGATGCACTAAGTAGGAGGCCACGAACCTTCTCTTTAGTACCCTTGAGGGTTAATTTAAGGGAACGTGTGTTGGAAAAACTCTTTGAAGATAACTGGTATCTGAAAGTTATATCAACACCAGAGTGGGAAGCAGATGGAACCAAAGTTTGAGGGTTATGTCCTTGAACCAGATTGACTATTGAGATTTCAAGGAAGAATGTACATCCCTAAGGAAGGAAGTACAAGAAGAACCATCCTTGAAGAGTCACATAGAGCACTCTATTGTGCACATCCTCGAGTGAAGAAGATGTATGCTGACATGAAGAAACTCTTCTTTTGGGCAGGCATGAAGCACAACATAGTCCAATTTGTCACCAAATGTCTTGAATGTCAACGAGTGAAGGCTGATCATCGCCATCCAGTAGGACTCCTACAACCGCATGACATCCCTATGTCTAAATGGGAGGTCATTTCTATGGATTTCATTGTAGGTTTTCCACTCACTTCACAGAGACACAATGCTATATTGGTTGTAGTTAATAAATTAACCAAAAGTGCCCATTTCATCCCAGTGAGAGAGTTATTCGACTACACGGGTTACCCACAAAGATCATTTCTGATAGATACTCTCGCTTTACATCTAGGTTTTGGACAAGTTTGCAGTTAGCATTGGGGACTCAGTTGAACTTGAGCATTGCATATCATCCAGAAACAGACGGACAAACTGAAAGAGCAAATCAGGTTATGGAATACATGCTCAAAATGTACGTAATGGATAATCAGACTTAATGGGAAAGGTACTTACCATTGGTAGAGTTTGCCTATAATAATAGTTACCATAGTTCCATTGGGATGCCTCCTTATCAAACTTTGTATGGGAGGCCATGCAGGATGCCATTGAGTTGGGAAAAGCTAGAGGATCGAGTAATAGTTGGGGCGGAGTTAGTACAAGAAATGGAGGAATAGGTAAGAAATATTTGAGAAATGTTAAAGGAAGCTCAAGATAGAGAGAAGAGTTATGTCGATGCACATAGGACGGATCGTAGTTATGAGGTAGGGGACCAATTTTTTATTCGTATTCGACCCAAAAAAATCACCATACGGTTTGGGAAAGGGACAAAGTTGTCACCCCGGTTTATAGGACCTTTTAGAATCAAGGAGAAGATTGGACCAGTTTCCTATCATCTTGTACTGCCACCCCATTTGCATAAAAATCATGATGTTTTTCATGTATCTATTTTATGACATTATGTTTCTGATGAATCTCACAAACTAGATTGGAGGGAATTGTAGGTCTTGGACATGGGAACCGTAATGGTCGAACCATTACGCATATAGGACCATATGGTTCAATATATTAGGCGTCGCATGGTGGACTAGGTTAAAGTCTAGTGGGACAAGTATAGCCCAGGATCTGCTACCTGGGAGGATGCGAAGACTATGCGTCGTGACTACCCCTCACTTTTCAAGCATCTGTGATGCCCATTTTGACTATATAACTACATATGCTAAGACTCTATTGGAAGTTCCATGTTATTTTATGAACGCTATGTAATATTGTTGCATTTTAGTTGGGAAAATGAAACTACCTATACAAATAATTTGATATATTAGGTATGGTTGATTAAAATATTTGATTTATGGCTTATTTGATGTATGATTTACCTGGTGTACGACTTGTTGGGTTATGATTTATCTAGTATATGAATTCTCAAAGTTATTGTCGTTTGATGTGTGAATTAAGGAGATATGATTTATCTAATGAATGACTTATCAAAATCGTAATTTATGTCTTATGAAGTACAAATTTAGGACATGGATGCTGGACTTCATAACATGAGGATTAAGATCACTTATCTATATATGTTTTTGGTTGTTATGTATATGCATGAATGAGAACTAATCTGCAGATTGGAAAGAACTATATGATAACCAAGTTCTACACTCCCAATGGGAAACGTTGACATATCGAATGGAGAATGGTATGATGTACATTGTTCTATTAAATTTTGTATCTACTTGATATGCACTATTATGACATGGGTAAATTGTAAATGATACAGGTGACAAGACTACCTGACTAAATTATTCGATGACAAGTATCCAACCAGCGTTGTAGTGTGGTCCATATTAGGGTGTTCACCCTTGTTTTGAGGAGGGGTAAAGGCATTTCCCATCGTGTAACCTCCAAGCCTAGAAACGTGGGAGGGCAGTGATGTACACGCTCCCCTAGACGTGTGATGACGATTGCCAGTTTCCTGCTGGGGAAGTTAGGTCGATATAGTCAACACTTCCGCCATATTGGTTTTATCAGTGGTTAGATCAGTATAGCCGATGCCATAGTATATTACAGTAGAGGACGAATAGGATGGGAGTGGAAGTAGGTTAGGAAGGATAGGAGGTTATAAGTTAGATTGGAGACACTTAATGGGAGGTGGTATCATTTTTTGACTTAATTCAACTACTATATCTATCTCTATTTTATTATGCCTTATTTTCAAATTTTTTGTGTCATTTTCACTCTAACTTCGGGACAAAATTTTCTGAAGGAGGGGTGTATGTAATGCCCCACTTGATCCCATAAGGAAAATTTTGATTAGCTTTTAATTAATCTGTAAATAATGACTTATAACCTTTGAGTAATATCTACACTTGTGAAATTGTAATTTTATTTTATTCTTACTGGTATGACCTATATTATTTATTTCATTTCTAATATTTTTTCTCAAACCAAATCTTAGATGAGGTATGGCCTTCCCTCATTTAATTCCAAAATCAAATATCTAGATTTTGTACATCCAAAATGTCATCCCAATTTAACTTGTAGATAAGGTATGGCCTTCCCTCATTTAATTCTAAAATCAAATATCTAGATTTTGTACATCCAATATGTCATCTCAATTTAACTTTTGGTCGTCTCCCATTTATTTTTGAATAAAATATCTATATATGGTAGGAAATTCAATGTTAATAAATGAGAAGGATGGGGGGGTAGTCATGAAATTAATGGAAAGTATTTGAAGTGGATGACAGGAAAAAAGATATAAAATGGAAGGAGGATGAGAGGAAAGGGGAGGATCTTGGTCTTGTTTGGCCTTGTGGAGGATTTTGGTCTTGTTTGGCCTTGTGGAAGATTTTGGTCTTGTTTGGCCTTGTGGAGGATCTTTGGTCTTGTTTTGGCATTGAGAGGATTTTTTGTCTTGTTTTGGCATTGAGAGGATTCTTGGTCTTGTTTTGGCATTGAGGAGGATTCTCGGTCTTGTTTGGAGTTGGAGGGTACTGATTCCCACTCGAACACACTACAGCTGGTTGGACTTGGGCTCGGAGGGCTAGGGAGCCTGTGGAGGTTCCCTGGGCTAGGAATTCAGTCCTAGTTGGCTCGGAGGTAAATCTAGTCGGGTAGCCTAGCTGGAGCATCTCAACAAAATTCAGGTGCATCTCAACCAAGCGAGTAATATAGGTATTATTCGATTGCTAAATACTTATATAAATTGCTGGAAAAAGAAAAGAAAATAATTTGTTTAATATGTTGTAAATAAATTTTACTTGTATATTGTCATCAATAAATGTTAAAGATAGAAATATTTTATTTTCCTTTTTATTGTGTTTAATCAAATGATAAATTATTGATTTAGTTAGAAGTCCTAGGTTGGGTCTTCACAATTAGAGCACTTCGATATTGCAAGAATCAACTATTGGTTGGCGGAAAGTAAAAAAGTTTCAAAGTCGAGTTCTGAAATAGTTTTAATTGTTAAACTCCATTCTGGTATGTGAGATATTTATGTCATCATTATATGATAGTTTGGTACACAACCAGTATTCTGTATTTTTTTGGAATCTTCAATATTCTTCTCTAGCCTTGCTACAACTTTAACTAGGATTCTTAAGCCTTTTTTTTATGATAAAGTGGTGGATGGAGCATTGGAATTACCAAAAAATTTAATACATTCTACTATTTACAATACAATCATAATTGAAAAAGTCATTCTTAGATACATTCAAAATTTTGTGCAAAATGCACAAGAAAAAAATGATTTTTTTGCTACTTGATTCACAAGTTCACCAAGAGGAATTACAACAGTGGAGTCATCATTATGAACTTATTTCTATTTAGAACATTGACATAGACTCCCATTAACAACAATAATATAAAGTTGAGGTTGATTCACATCCAGTGCCTAGTTCAAGGGCAGATTTGCATGCAGATGCAAAAGTTCAATCTGCACTTCCCAAGCCCATGATTAGACCTTGGGAAGATATTTCCATAAAAATCACAAATTGGTCTTGGATATGAAAAAGATGTGTCATTTCATATTCCATATTACTCAAATCCCATACATTTTCAAAGTGTTGGATTCCTTCATGACAATTCACCTTCAGATGTTCCAGGTGCTGCTCTTCTTTCACAGTAACAATAACAAAATGTTATATGCCAACATTGTGACCGTGTTGGCCATATGAAAGATCAATTTTTTGATCTTTATCCATGTAAAAATTGTCATAAAACCACTCATTCTTCAAACAAATTCTTTAAAAACAAGCCTCCTATAAGAACAAAGATTCACCTTGGATGGATCGCTTCTTGGCAATGGGCTTCAACAACCAAGAAGATATTTCAGTCATATGTTAGAATTTGTTCTAGATTATTGAACAGTCTTGCATATGATTTTTCTCCATCTTCTAACCTTCCATTTGACAGGGGGAGAATTGATGGTCACATACAAGTTTCAAAGCCATATCAAGCGAGCCTGACCCATAGCCTAAACCTGTTTCCATGTTCAGAGTTGTAGCCGAAGAAAAATATGCCCATGAGAATGCCTTTGGTTGGTGGTTAGACTTAAACAATCTATGGGGGGTTCAGACCTCGCTTTTGAGGTTGAGATTCTCCCTTTTCAAAGAATTGGGGACACTTCATCTAGCCATAGAGTTCAATTTTTCGCCAATTTTGGAAGAGTTCCAGGAATTGCATTAAGCATTCCAGAGTTGGTGGTCATCCTTAAACCATCGCTGGTTGAGACCTACCTTTTTAGGTTTAGGTTATCCCTTTTTATATAGGTTGTAGACCTCCCTATTCCTAGTTGAAGGTCTCCCTCTTCAAAGCATTAGGAGCACTTCCTCAAGTAGAAGACTTCAGCTTCATGCCAAATTTGGAAGAGTTTCGTGAATTGCATTAAGCATTCCAGTGTTGGTGGTCATCCTTAAACCACCACCTTATACCAACATTTCAAAGAGCACATGTAGCCTAGTGTTGACATGCATTTTTGCACATTTTGTATTACATATCTCTTCTTGGACTCATACATACCCCTTTAGATTACGGGGGGAATCTTGGATACCCAATCCTTGAATGGTTGGTGTGGAATGTGAGTAGTCATAGGGAGTCCAAGAGACATTGGAATATGGAATCCAATGGTCATGTAAAATGTATTATAAATGTATATCATGTGAATAATAGATGAATTCAATTCTTATCCTTCATATCTTCTGTCTTCTCCACGTTTGAGTCTAACAACTTCACACACTAATATTCTTTTAAGTCTTCCTTACAAAAGTACGAGTATGTTATTCCCCTTGCACTCTATGTGATTTGGGAGAATCAAAACGTTAGGTTTATCCTTAAGAGGTTTTGCATCCTTTTTTACCATAAGTAAATTAGTTTGTGGCATCCTCCCAACTCAGCACCACTTAAAATTTACTCTAACTTAACACATTAATTCTCACCCATTGTGGGTGTGAAAATTTCTTAATGTACTTAAACATAAACCCTACTTTAAATTCTTTATTTACTTCTCCTATTTACATGAGTTAATATCTGAAATATTCAGCATTAACATCTCAGTAAATACATTAACAACCTACACATACAAATCTAAATTGAATAACATACACAATGAAAAAGTGACACACAAGCATTTTCCAGACAATTGTCCCCAGAAAAACCCAATGCAGGAAAACCGATCTTCTGGCTGCTCGAGGGTTTCTAGTATTAAGCGTAATCTAAGTACAATAGATCTAGGAACAAACAGGTGAAACCCTATAGATAAATAAATATATAGCTATACCTATGTTCTAGAGACAAAAAACAGACTGATTCACACCCTCAAATGGGATTTATAGAACTCAATCCTTCTCAACCTCTAAAAGCCACAATGTTGCTCTTAAGCCCTCTGCGTTAGCCCTACTGGCCTACATCAGCCTCTGCATTGCTCAGGAAGGGCCTGTGTCACCCCAGACTAGGTTGCGCTACCCCTGCGCTTCCTTGGCTGGGCCTGCGTCAGGCCTACTGGCCTCCTACTACCTCTGTGCTGTCATTTCTCGGCCTGCGTCAACCTTGCTGAGCTCCCGATGCCTCTTCACTACCCCTGTTGGGCTCTCGGCTACTCTGCGTAGCTTATTCCTCTGCACTGCCTTGGTCTGCTGCTTCTCTTCCCTTGTTGTACTCTTCACTTGGGACTAGACCATCCCTCTTGCCAATATTGTCCCTCGCTACAGCTAAAACACCTCTAAAATTATTAGCAAACCACACCCTATAATTCTAGCTTAATTTCACTACTCTGCCACTGTGTGTGTTCTCGAACTAACCCCAAGCCTTCTTCTTATACTTTTATCGTTGAAACATCAACGACCATGATCTAATCTTGAATTGACGACTAATATTAGAATATGCTTGATCTGTGTCACGTAAGTCATTCTCATCACATGTTTAATTTAATTACCTTTAATCTTTTAATTTTCCTAAGTTAGTCTCAGGGTCCTTAATTAAAAATATTAATTAATTAAATATCTCTTACACATAATGGGATTTCTTAAGACACTTTCTGGGTCTTGGAGATCTTATTTACTCTAGTCCCTCCACAAATTTTGGGAGATAGAGCACATTCGATGCTACCCCAACACCCCAAAATATCAACACTCCCTCTTAGCAAGGAATGTGCTTTAGCAAAACACTTCACTCCAAAGGCTACTTTTATCTTTGGTGTTGGTCATGACGTTGATTCTTGGCCTAATTCCCTTCATCATTGCATTTATGTTGCTCTTATGTACTATTTACCATGAGGCTACCACCGCCACTGTGACATCCATACTGCAACTCCGTCTCAAGTTGTTGCATCGTGTTTCTCATAGCACTGCCATTGCTAACTGCTACACTACAATTCAGTTTCTTAGAGTAAGAAATTGAATAAATCCTGCCCAAATTACATACAAATCCATTGGGCTATATCTCATCACTAAAGCTCTGCAAGTTTCTTTTCTGCACTGTCCTCCTGAAGCCTCTAAGTTGCTACAGCTCTGCACTCCGTAAGCATGCCTTCTCTGTGCTGCTAAAGTCACATCAACCCCTCTGCGCTGCTACCTCTATAGTATTGTTTCATCTGCATTGTGTTTCTCCATCTCTAGCATCTCAGCTTTTTCCTTTTCTTCATCCGTGATCTTTGCACCCACTGCTCTATTCATTCCTTGCTACTATCTTAAGGCTCCCATAGCTTGGATGTGATCCAAGGGTTGGGATACTCAAGTAACGCGCCACCATTTTGTAGCTACTCTATAGATCAAGGTCACCCCACCTTCATGTTTCATGAGAGCTCATGGCTACGTGATCATCGGAGCCATCATCTGCTATAACAACCTTGGACTTAGAATCTTCCTTATCCTTATTCTTCTGAGGAAAATTACTAGAGAAATGTCTTAAATCGTCACACTAGAAACATTTGATCTTCGACAGATCACGCTTCTTTCTCCCTTTCTAACTCTTGGATATAGAGGCCGCATCTTCCTCTTCTTCCTTCTTTATATTGCTCGAACCAGTGTTGTACTGTATTTTGGTCATACGGTGGATCTCCTCTTATTAGACGATAGCCCACATGTTGTCCCAGTTGAGAAGGTCCACTCTGCCCAAGAGACTTTGGACAAAATTTTCCCAGACCTCTGTGACTGCATTGGGATCCATCCTCACCATGACATCATCCTCCAACTTCACCCACATGGCAGTTATTTGATCCCGGATAGACTGCAGTATTGATAGGAAAGGAATGATTTCCTCTCCCTTGGTCATCATGAATAACCTCAGCTGGTTCTCGAGTAGCATCTTTCTCTGGACATAACTTCCTTGATACAATGTGGTAAGGGTATCCCACATCTCATGAGTCATCGAATTCTTGTCTATGTGTGGTACCACATGATCTTTAATCCCCGCCCATAATGAAGCGCTTGGCATGTGTCGCTCCTTCATTGTGCTTCTCTAGGAGTTTTTCATCGGTCGGCATAGCCAGGACTTTCTTTGCATGCTCCCTTATGTCGTATGCCTCCAGGACTACTAGGATCCTGGCTTTCTAGATCACAAAGTTGGACATGATGTCCAACCTATCCTAATCATGCAATCCATGTGGCGCCATCTGCTGAGAGCTTTGTCGGAACTGATCCTCCTCTATATACTAAAGACTCAGATCTAGGGTCCTTGGCGAGAACGGCACCTATGCCCCCTCTGAAAACTAACTCCCTCTCTTGAATTATGTCAAACACAACGAATCAGCTCTCTTTGATCCTTTGATCGATCTTCAGATTCCTTGGCAGGAAATCTACTGAGAAGTTGTTCTCCTCCTGCTCTTCGTCAACTTAGATTAGGCTAAATCTACACGAGTAGAATTTTCCCCCCACCAAAAACTGATGAAGGTATGCAACTTCAGCTTTCAAATCACGATACTCTGCACAACAATCAGCCTCTAGAATGTGTCACCTTGGCTGGCCTTTGCATGATCAGACTATCCCAACGTAGCCTTTGCATAACAAATACACAACGTAAGCTACTCTTGCGTCCCTCTAGAAGGGACTATGCTACCTCTGCGTCACCCAGCTGGGACTACGATGTCCTCGGTGTGGCTCTCGCTTCTTCTGGTGTTGTGCTTCCCTTTCCGGCTTCTCTGCTACTGCTACTAAGTTTCTCTGCTACTTTCTACAACAAGGATTTCTTAAGTCATCTTGTTGGAGATCCAACTAGATCTTTAATCACTCTGATACCACGTGAAAATTTCTTAATATACTTAAACAAAAACCCTATTGTTAAATTCTTGATTTTCTTCTCCTACTTACATGAGTTATTAATATGAAATATTTAGCATTAACATCGAAGTAAATACATTAAAATCCTACACATAGAGATCTAAAATGAATAACATGCATAATGAAAAAGTGACACACAAGGATTTTCTAGAGAGTTGTCCCCAGAAAAACCAAATGCACGACAACTAGTCTTTTGGCTATTGGACTGTTTATTATTATTAAGCAGAATCTAAGTACAACAGCTCTGGGACCAAACTGGTTAAACCGATAGAGAAATAAATATACAACTATACCTCTCTTCTAGAGACATAAAACTGACTAATTCACACCCTCAAACGGGATTTACAGAAATTAATCCTTTTTGGCCTCTAGAAACCACAAGGCTGCTCTGAAGCCCTCTGTGTCAACCCGGATGGCATGCATTAGCCTCTATGCTTCTCAGGAAGGGCTTGCGTAACCCCAGATTGGGTTACGCTACCCTTGCGCTGCTATGGTTGGGCCTACGTCAAGCTTGCTGGCCTCCTCCTGCCTATGTGCGGCCCTTTCTAGGCCCGTATCAGCCCTGTTGAGCTCCTAATGCCTCTGCGCTGCCCCTACTAGGCTCTCGGCTGCTCTACATAGCTGATACCTCTGCACTACCTTGGTCTGCTGCTTGTCTTCCCTCGTTGTACTCTTGGCCTAGGACTAGACCATCCCTCTTGCCAATATTGGCCCTCGCTATAGCTGAAACACCTATGAAATTCTTAGCAAACCATGCCCTAGAATTTCAGCTTAGTTTTAGTGCTTTGCAGCTATGTGTGTTCTCCAACTGACCCCAAGCCCTCTTCTTATACTTTTCTCATCGAAACATCAATGACCCTGATCTAATATTGAATTGATAACTAAGATTAGAATATGCTTTATCCACATCACTTAAGTCATTCTCATCACATGTTTAATTTAATTACCTTTAATCTTTTAATTTTCCTAAGTTAGACTTAGGTTCCTTAATTAAAAATGTTAATTAATTAAATATCTCTTACACGGGATGGAATTTCTTAAAACTCTTTCTGGGTCTTGGAGATCTTATGTACTCTAGTCCCTCCGCAAATTTTGGGAGCTAGATCACATCTGATGCTACCCCAACACACCAAAATCTCAACCGTGGGGTCACAAAACAATTTTTGTAGTGTAAGTTAAGATTATTGGGGCAAGTGTAAAAATAATCCCCCTTAGGAATTTTACATCCAAAAAACAGATGTTGGTTTTATAAGGAACTTCAAATCCTTCATCATCTAGTGTAAATAAATCCAATGGTGAGAATAAATTTGTGAAGGGAGTTACGCTTAGGCTCATGTTCTTGTGGACCTCCTTAATTATTCCAACTCTTTGGAGTGGTTCCGAACCGGTAGTTAATTCCCAAAAGCTAAGATTCTCTCACTTGCACTAGATAGAGGTAACTTACTAGACAAACTTAGAGCATCCACCCAAGGTGGTGTTTGTGGGTAGAAACTACATCTGGAAACAATTTCGAATGGTTATTGGAAGTGTCACTGAGCACTTTTGGATGTGTCCTAATACCCCTCATTATAAACCTCCTTTCAACCTTCACTAAATTTCTTCGAGTGGAATCAATTCCAATTGTCATAAACTTTTGGAAATCTTAGTTACTCTTTGAGAAAAAGGAAAATAGGTCATTTAGAATTTCATATATCTTTACACATTTTTCATCATTATTGAAAATTGGTTTGATCAAAAAAATTTAAACATCATTAAAGTAAAGAAACCATTTTTCTTTCTTTGTTTTATGCATTGATTCAATTTTCGTAACACATTTGAACCCTCTGAAATTGCACCCACTACATTGAGAACCATAGAGGACCATTTTGTACCATGAAAATCACATTTCCTTTAAGACCTCCCACCTTATGTACAAATATTCTCATGCCTTTCAATGTCATCTACTAGATCTTGGCCTCATAGATCACCACTTTTCGTAGCCTTGTTAGGTCATTTATCCTAGGTTAGTCTTTGTACCTCAACTAAATGCTAGACTTCACACTTTCTAGGATCAAGCTATGGAAAACACAACTTCCATTCCCAGACTTCTTTGTTGCCTCACTAAACCTTCTAGATCTTTGAAGCTAACAAATGAACCCATAACATATAACAATTCCTAGTCCCCAACATCAGCAAAATTACCTTTCGATATACCAAAGTTTAAGGGTATGGTAGGCGAATACCATTCCAACCACATAATGACCTTTGGATGAATACATGAAATTTGGTTATACTTTTGGGCCAAATTTGGCAATGAAATTTCAAAATTTTCCTCTTTTATCGAATTGAAGCCCTCAAAATTCATATAAGCATTATGAATTTACATTTGGTGTAAAAACGAAATATGTATAGAATTATGTTGTTGTCCTAATGATATCTTTTGCAAAAAAAATCAGTGTCGTATAATCTCTCAATTTCCAATTTAATGTAATACTGGTCCTTGCAATTTTTCACACCTCTTAAGAGGTATGCATGTGTTCACGTAGCATAACTTAGTCTAAAATATATCACTTTATATATATATATATATATATATATGAGCATGCTATGCACGAAGAGAACTAAGTTTTTCGTTTTAAAATTTAATTTTTAATGCAAAATTATATATTTTTATTATTTTTCAAAGTTGGAAAAGTAATATTTCAATTTCATTTTGCACACACGTGTTTGTGTAAGGTTTTTTCAACTATTTAAATAAACTGAAAAACCAAGAGTAACATTTTGAAGAGGACTCGTAAAATAAGATAATGGTATTTTTCGAATTTTTTTAATTATGTAGATTTTGTGTTATTGATTTTTTATTCAACCTTTTAAAACTGTCGAAAAAAATTTCAAACATTATGTTTAATAGAAATTAGATGAAAGATATCAATGAACTCAAAAATTTCAAACTCATATGCCATTGGATAGAATATTACGTCATGAATCCAACATGATCAACTCTGCCACATAAGGAAAAAAATTTCCCGAAGTTTACTAGCGTAGAAAATGGTGTTGCAGGAAAAATTGCAAAAGGGGTACTAAAATTGTGGTTTTTAGGACCTCAAAAGCTTGATAGAGTGATTTAATTTTAAATTAAAATAGTTGGATCAGGGGTTTCTTAAGCCCTTGATGGATCCATTTACGTGGTCAACCAAGATCGAGAAATATGGCTGCATGTTTTAATAGAAAATAAGGGTTGGATCGACCCTTAATGCTTGATGGAGGGGTTATTTTAAATCATCGATCAAGTTTTTTTTAACACTCGAGGAGCTTAATTGAGCACATAAAATGGCTTGATTGAGCAATTAAAATTATCAATCAAGCCCTATTATTTTCACCTAAACACACCCTCTATTTTTTTCCCTTACCAAAAAGTGCAACTTAGCGCCATGCTTTTACCCCTAACCTCATTTGTGTAATTCATCAAATAATATCACTAATGACTCAATTTCAATGAGGATCTTCCAATACACATTAACTATCTCATTAGTAAAATGGTGAATTAATGAGAAGGTACAGATCCCTAACACATTTGAATCCTTGGCAAATTCTTTTCTTACATTCTTCTAGTTACCAACTTGTCATGCCACAAGTCTAGAATTAGTTTAGACAAACATAGTTCCTCCCACATTATAAATCATATCCATCATTGGTGTAGATGCCACAACACCTACAAAATAGAATTTCCTAAGAAACTTGTACCTTTCTTCCTCAAGTATCTTTTTCTTATAATCAGAAAGGATGTCACACCACCATGCCCAAAAATAAGGAAGAAGTCATCTCAAGGTTGAACAATTTGAGTTGATTTACGCACAATTATGATATATCTATGGTAATCCTTGATGTGCCCTATTCTCAACCTTTCAAAAAATAGAAATTAGGGGCATCAAAATTTACTGAGGTGATTATTGGGTGCATCACCCAATACAATTCTCACCCTAAGAACTATATTTCCTATAACATAAATATAAATTCATATGGGACACCCCCCACAATTCTTATATGGGTAGGGAACTACCTGTGCCTACACCTATGATAGAAAGGCATTATAAAAACACTCTTGTTTCATCCTCCCCTCCTCCCATGTTTGGAGCAAGTTACTCTACCTTGCACAATTCTAATGGGGCATCCACATCCCAAAGTACATATAGGAATCCCACAAAAGGAAACCCTTATAACCCTTTCCTTGACCCATCTTAACATAATCTCACAAATTAGTATCATCAACATAATGTTTTAGGACTTTGAATTAATGTTTTTTTTAATTACAAGTCATCCCTTTTTACCCTATAAAACTCGCTCTTATCCAAGCATTTACCTCATTTTTCATTGTCGATGGGAAACATCCATTAAAAGAGATTCAAGACAATTTGTTACCATTATTTTAATGATTAAAAGTAACTTAATTAAGATTAGTTACCACTAACGATAATATTTTTAAGCGAGGTCCTATAATCCACAAGGAATATAGTTGCCCACCTCCATGATTGACATGGTTACACATATCTATATAAAAATCTACAACATGAGTTTTCCTCTGAGGTACCTTGAGGTACCTTTAGGAAACTCCACTTTTTATCAAAACAATCTTAGGCAGCTTGAGAGACGTGTGACTCTCGTATTTATCAAATCAACCTCAGGTGGCTTGAGATATGTGTGAGCATTGGTAAACGTGGTCAAACATAACAATGCATCAATGGGGTATCGGGCTTGCCTAACGAATTGGCACAAGTCGACAAGTCAACAAAGAAATTGTAGTTCACATGGTTGGGGTTCAAATATAAAGACGTAAGGGAATCTGATTGAGTTCCCATTATTTTAGATGGTTGGTGTTCAAATTTGAAGATTTAATGGAATCTTCTTGATTTCCCATTCTTTCCCGTTTTTTTGTGTGTATTTCATTCTCACACATGTTTTTTCGGAGGAAAAAAATAAAAACTTTATATTATGAAAAATGAGTGACTTACATCATTTTTGCTTCTTATTCAGGTTCATAACATAGAAATTACTATATTTCTTTTTATCCCTGTTGTTTTATCCTTTTTACATAAGTATGTATGTCCAACAAAATACCTTCATAGTACCATGAATTACATTTCAGAATGTAACCAAAAAATATACAATACAAATTTTTCATCATTTTGGAAAAACAACATTGTCACCTGTTCTGTCTTCTAGTAATAATATATGTTGCTATCATTGGTGAGGATATACTGCTCATAAACAATGAAAAACAACTTACTTGGAACCATAGTGATTCCCCTTTTTGATAGGTTGTCTGCGATCATATTGTTTTCCCTATATATGTGTTGGAAAGTGATGTCCTCGAAGGAGCTTACTAGTGTCCTGATGCGTGTCATCTAGTTTGACAAACTTGGAGGGTTAAAATATGTATAATCCTTTACCCAATCTATAATTCCGTTTTCATCTCCATATTTTGTAGATGATCCATATCCAACCATTTTGCATCAAAACAATGCTCCATAGTGCAATGATATCAACCCTTCTATTTGTCCTTCTTCCCCCTCCCACTATTAGTGATAGAAATGACCAGTTTCAATTATTATGTATGCACCAAAACCAAATTTCCTCTATTGATAGGCCCCATAAAAAAAACATAAGGGGAAATTTCTGCTAATATTCTTGATTTTCGACATTCTTTTCTATGTGTTTTTTGTCATGATTTCACATTCTTCATCATATGCCACAAATTGTAGAGTGGATTCACTGAGCACTAGCTCTTTTGCCTAAATTGTTTTAGAGTTTATGAACCTCCAAATATTCCATATAATGAAGAATGGAAGGTAATGTTGTGAAGTCTATTTTTTAACCCAATATCCCATACATTTTTCTAGTGTTATTGCACCTTCAGCGTGTCATTGTTTAGTGCGTCCAACACTCCATCACATACTGCCCTTGCAAAAGGACATCTTAATGGTAGATGATTTAAATCCTCAACTTCCATTATGCACATGAGAAAAATATTGGGATCGTTGAAACCACTATGATTTAGTTGATCCCGTGTGAGGATACAACCCTTAATAGCCAGCTAACTGAAGCATTTGAGTTTCTAAGGTATTCCTTGCTCCCAAGTAAATTTTGTTTTTTCTTGTAATATTCTGATACATCTCTTTTACCATTGGTTTTTTTCTTATACCTTCCATCCCATATCATCCTATCCTCCCTTTCTAAAATTCATATTCTTGCTACTTCTAATTTGTTGCTATAAGCTTCCCATTCAATTGCTTGATTTCCTATGAAGCTCAAATCTGTCGCCCAATACTAGTTTTGTATGAAAGTTAAATGATTGTGGTCGTTCTTTATCCGAGAAATGTATTTGATATCTATGTTATGGAGGAAATGTATTATGTTTGTCGATAAAGTGTGATTCCTCATGATTCCATGAATGGAATCCAAACCAATCTTAATAATTTGTCTATTTCCTACATTCCACTTCAGAAAACTCATCATCCAATTACTGCTCTTCAACATGTTGTTCCATATATATGAATTTCCCTTCTGTCCTTTGGCTCCTCCCCTGATCCATATGGTAAAATTATGTTCGTTCATATATTTTTCTCTTATTATCCTGGACCATATATTTTATTTTTACATCACCCTCCACATTTTTTTGATGATTAGGGCCCTATTAAAATGAAGTGTGTCCAAAATGACCCACCTGCCCTGATCCAATGGCCTAATTATCTTTTCCCATCTTACAAAATGGATCTTTTTCTCTTGGTAGAGGTCTGACCGTAAAAATCTAGCCATGGTAGAATCAACTTTCTGGAGAATGGTTTTAGGTAACATGAACAAGTGCATCCTGTTAATGCCTAAATCTACCTCAGGCTGAAGGAAGGCAGAGTTCAGGGTAACATCATACCACGCTCAGTCTGGTAGCTAGCCCTACCAGAACAGGAGAGGGCTCTCTCCGGGTCAATCTCAGCGATAAGTAATCAATAGGGCTTGAGATGACTGAAATAAAAGCTAATTTTAGGCTAGGTATATAAGTAGGAGGGTTTGATTGAAAATTGTGGGTTGAAAAGAGCAAGAGAAGGGACTATTGGGCTATGAATTTGGGGCTAGTTTCTGCCGGCAAACTTGGGGAAAAGTAAGTGCAATGTACAACCAAATTAAAGATGTAATGAGAGAAGAAAATAGGGAAAATACCACTGCCCTGTAGGCATCAATTAGGAGATGGATCTACAGTGACAACTTTAGAAGAAAGAGAAGCACCGGGCTACTCAACAGAGCATCTAACAAAGGATGGATTTTGAAAAGATAACCACTACATCAAACAACATAATCATTATGAGAGGAGCATCGTGCATAGATGGATTCCTAACACTTCCCTTAAAGAATGTTGTAAACAAATTAGCAGAAAAAAGAAAGCATGGAAATGAATTTACAAGGAAAACATGCTACACATTAAACACCGTGATGAATCCCAAATTTAAAGAGTAGAAAAAAAACTTTATTAAAACAATATTCAAAGGAAACTTTACAATTCCAATAGCAGCCTCACTCTGCTGCAAAAATCCAACCTCTACACTATGAAATTCATAAAATATATACATTTTCTCATCCTTGTACTAAGGGAATTGAGCTCAACCATTTTTTCAAAATAGAATCTGTTACATTAAACTTGGGCCGAATTTCTGAAAATAGGTGTTGAAGATGAACTCGTATCTCCTAAACCATAGCACCTGTTACAAAACTGAAAGATTTTTTTGTAGATAAGCTCATTTTGGAGAAAAACCTCTCTCAAAGTTGGGAAATTCGTTTCCAATTGCTCGAAATTTGTTCCACAAAATCATCTCTAAAATAGAAAATCATTAAAAATTTAAATCTGTGAAAATGAGCTGTAAATATCTAGTCACATATCCCAATTCGTGACACCTTTGAATAAACTGAAAGAGGTTTTTACTGTATGGTTCATGGGTAACAAAAACCTCCTTGTGTTTTGAAAAATTACTTTCCATCTGTTGTAAAATGGCTCCGCACTAAAATGACTAAAACAGTAAAAAATATGAAAAATTTGCTTTGTTTTAATGTAGGCTCCAAATATCACTGTATATCTCCCACATAGTAGCACCTGTGTATAAACTGAAGGAGGTTTTTGTTATTTGCTATGTGATGAACAAAAACCTCTCTCACTTTTGAAAAATTCCTTACCATTATTTCACAAACTGATTTTTTACTAAACTTGTCATTGTGTGCAGCAACTGACCTCAAAACATGCATAACCCAGAATCACTCATTCATTTCGATCATATCTTCTAATCCGGGAGCCGGTTATAGGAGTGTGATATACCGTTGGAAAGATTTTTCTGAGCTTCTTCTGATGGACACATTTGTGACATGTTTTGTGTTGAACATCATGTGCAAAAAATCTGACAAAACCAGACATAGTAAGAGCTCATGTTGATCCCTGGTGACAGGCTGCAAAGACTGACACTAAAATTGGCTCCAATGGGGATGGTAGCTCCTTGGAGGTGCCAAGAACGGTATGTCTTTGGGAGAGCAGACCAGTGCCTTATCCATTGGGCATGGAATCAATAACTGCAAACCCAAAACAACTCATACCAATCCAAAAACATATACATACTACAACCTGTACATAAACAAATACCGGAAACTGAAATGTTGCCTTTGGTAGCTTATTTATTTACAAATCTACCTACTTTGCTGCAAACCAATAGATCAAGTAACGCTGTAATGCCAGATCAACCAATCAAGTAACTGTGACAAGGATTCTTCTTGAAAGTGCTTCAACCAGGACACAAATGTAAATGTTGATAGCCATACATGCACATAACGAGTCTGGTTATGTAAAATATAATTTGATCTATCATTCAAATTGAGAAAAATTTCCATGTATGTTGCAATAGGATCGAAAAAACCAGATTCTATTTGCTGCCTCAACTCCACAATACATGCTTCCAGCTGCAAACTGTCAATGCAAACATCCATGAGCAGCTCTATTGTTTCTTGTTTTGAAGGAGGGAGAGTTTCCAAGAACTTTTTGGGATCTCAGAATTCATATGATTGGATCTGATCATTTAAATACCAAATCTCCTTCTCAAATTTTTCAACAACTAACTCAAAGAAACCAATCTTAGCTTCAGAAGGAAACTTCGAAGATCTCAAACATTGAAGCACGACAATGAAAAATACTTCATCAATTTCAAAATCCACTAACTGATCTCTAACTTCTTTTAAAACTTCACAAAGCGCAGGGTCTGCCACATACCCTACCATTTTATTTTAGTGCATGAATGGATCAGTGAGCACTGGAATCTTTGGATTGAATTGGAGTCGCTAGGTGAATGTTTCAGCCTTCATATGTCTGATCGTTGTCCACCATCAACAATCAGATCTGAACTTGATACATGTACTGGGGCAATTTGCAAGTCAGATATTACGTTTACAAACTAGACCGGATATTGACTGAAGCAGCGTTTATCTACTTCGTTGATGCATAGCAAGAGCGTTTCGAAGGCTACCTGGCATAACTGCAGGCTCCGTCTGTAGCTTATAAATCAAATAACACTAACAAGCAAACCATTTCTTCCCTAGTATGGTCGCCACTATGTTAGTGCCTAAATCTACCTCAGGCTGAAGGAAGGCAGAGTTCAGGGTAACATCATACCACGCTCAGTCTGGTAGCTAGCCCTACCAGAATAGGAGAGGGCTCTCTCCGGGTCAATCTCAGCGATAATTAATCAATAGGGCTTGAGATGACTGAAATAAAAGATAGTTTTAGGCTAGGTATATAAGTAGGAGGGTTTGATTGAAAATTGTGGGTTGAAAAGAGCAAGAGAAGGGACTATTGGGCTATGAATTTGGGGCTACTTTCTGCCGGAAAACTTGGGGAAAAGTAGTGCAATGTACAGCCAAATTAAAGATGTAATGAGAGAAGAAAATAGGGAAAATACCGTTTCCCTGTAGGCATCAATCAGGGGATGGATCTACAGTGACAACTTTAGAAGAAAGAGAAGCACCGGGTTACTCAACAGAGCATCTAACAGAGGATGGATTCTGAAAAGATAACCACTACATCAAACAACATAATCATTGTGAGAGGAGCATCGTGCGTGGACGGATTCCTAACACTTCCCTTAGAGAATGATGTAAACAAATTAGCAGAAAAAACAAAGCATGGAAATGAATTTACAAGAAAAACATGATGCACATTAAACACCGTGATGAATCCCAAATTTAAAGAGCAGAAAAAAGCTTTATTAAAATAATATTCGAGGAAAAATTTACACAATCCAATAGTAGCCTCCCTCTGCTGCAAAAATCCAACCTCTACACTATGAAATTCATAAAATATATACATTTTCTCATCCTTGTATTAAGGGAATTGAGCTCAACCATTTTCTTAAAAATAGAATCAGTTACATTCAACTTGGGCCGAATTTATGAAAATAGGTGTTTCAAATGAACTCGTATCTCCCAAACCATAGCACCTGTTACAAAACTGAAAGAGGTTTTTGTAGATAAGGTCATGTTGGATAAAAACCTCTCTCAAATTTGGAAAATTCGTTTCCAATTGCTCGCAATCGGTTCCAAAAAATCATATCTAAAACAGAAAATCATTAAAAATTTAAATCTGTGAAAATGAGTTGTAAAGATCTAGTCACATATCCCAATTCGTGACACCTTTGAATAAAATGAAAGAGGTTTTTGTTATATTGCTTGTGGTTAACAAAAAAATCCTTGTGTTTTGCAAAATTACTTTCCATCTGCTATAAAATGGCTCTGCACTAAAATGACTAAAATAGTAAAAAATATGAAAAATTTTCTTTGTTTTAATGTAGGCTCCAAATATCATTGTATATCGCCCACATAGTGGCACCTGTGCATAAACTGAAGGAGGTTTTTGTTATTGGGTATGTTATGAACAAAAACCTCTTTCACTTTTTAAAAATTCTTTACCATTATTTCACAAACTGATTTTGTACTAAACTTTTCATTGTGTGCAGCAACTGACCTCAAAACATGCATAACCAAGAATCACTCATTCATTTTGATCATATCTTCTAATCCGGGAGCCAGTTATGGGAGTGTGATATATTGTTGGAAATATTTTTCTGAGAGATTATTTTGATGGAAACACTTGTGACATGTTTTGTGCTGAAAATTCATGTGCAAAACATCTAACAAAACCAGACACAGTAAGAGCTCATGTTGATCTCGGGTGACAGGTTGCAAAGACTGACACTAACACATCCCATATATGAAGATGTTTTGTAGAACATACTGGATGAGAGTCAGAAACCCTCCCATATTCAACCATTTTAGAGTCCATCCTGAAAAATTCTTTTCAGATATTTATATTAGCTAGTCTCATTCCTTTATTCCATATTTGTTTGGTTTTAGTCTAAATCCCAAGTATGTGAGGCCTCCATCAATATGTGTGGCAGTTATTCCAAATAGGTTTCATATTTCCCTACAAAAACTGGCCTCTATATCTGCAAAAACCATAATTATATTTTTCTTTCTCATTATCAGTCCCATGGCCTACCAATATTCAAAACATAATCTGATAAATGTGTTCCCATTCTTGTTTTTTTTCACTTCCCCCAAATAAAAAGTTGTATACAAACATCAGATGAGTGTTATTGATGTTTCTAGATACCTGTACACCCGATAGTAAACCATGTCTCCTTGCTTGTGGTATCCGACAACTTAGCCAATCCATGATAAGAAGAAATAGGAGAAGGGATTAAATGAACAACAATATATCAAGCCCTGGAATTCTGTGAAGAAAATTGTGGGGGAGTCACTTATGAGGATTGCATAATTTGTGGTGGTGATACATGCCATTATCCATATAATGCTAAAGGGGTGAATGCCAACCTTGTCTAACACCAACCTCATATATTCCTAGTCTACATAATCGTATGCTTTAACTAGATTAATCTTTAGCATTCATGATTTTCTCCCACATGTTTTAATGGTGTGCATACATTCTTGAGAAATTGGTATGGAATCATGTATATGCTTTCCATCCAAGAAACAAAATGGCTCTAGAGTGATGTGTTTATAAAGGGACCTTTTAATCCTAGTAGCTATCAATTTTTAGATCATCTTATATATCGTATTATAGAGTGAAATGGGTCTGTAATCAACAAATGAAGAAGGAGCATCCTTTTTTCTTGCAATCTCTCCAAAGAAAGTGGCATTCATGGCCTCCAAAATTCATGGAATCTTACTGTTAGTCATCAGTCATTTTTACTATTTGTAGATGACTAAATATAGGTTCAAGATTTCTAAAAACAAAATTCCCTGAATATTGTGAGTTTTAGAAATCTTATTGCCTTCATTATCATTATGGAAATTTTTTCACTATTCTACCATCTTTCCATTTTCATGGTCACCCTACCACTCCTAAAAACTCCCTATGGGCTTATTCCACTCATCTCTATCCTATTTTCCCATCTATAACCTCATTCTTTGTTTTTCCCTTGCCCATAACACCACTTTCATCTAAGGTTTACCTATAGCATCACTCATTCCCATGCTCACTAGATTCCTCAAACATTGATGGTATCAACACTATCTTTGTAGGCTCTTTAGATAAATCAAGTATATTGGATTTTGGATCTTCAATATAGCACTTTTAAAATACTATGTTTTTACTTAAAACCTCCAAAGTCAATTTTCAGTCAAAGAGAGGTCAAAGAACCCCCCACTAGGTCAATTAGGGTTTCATGTGTTCCAAGGTTATCATTTCCAAAGGAAACTATCATTCAGTTTCAAAGTATACACATAAGGTAATGGACAAGATTGACACTTTTGCAGAAGTGTTGAAAATTTTAATCAGCAGAAAGTTGGTGAGGTAGGAAGTCTGGTCCTCAATGAAGACATCTTGGAGCCCTGCATACAAACAGTGTAAAAATGGCCCTGCATAAAAACAGTGTAAAAATGCCATGACTAAATGAGTAAAAAATTATTTGAGTTTCAAGCTGAGATCAAAGGAGGTTCTTAAGGCTATTGCTGTGTCAAATTAAGCATGTCAAAGGCTCTAAGACCAAAAGAAAATACAACTTTCATAACCACAACAAACAACAAGGAAAGGGTTACAAAGGTTAAGCTAAGTTTCATGATAAGAATTACACAAGGTTTTTGAAGAGGTTGCTATTGTGTATAGTCCTCCTAGAGTTGTCAAGGTGAATGTGTCATACTTCAAGAGAAATTTTATCTTGCCTCCATCATTTTCCAAGAAGTCATTCCAAAGGACAAATCATTTGCCACACCTAGGGTCATTTTTGCTTCAAACTATGTTTCTGACCAAAAATAGATGAATTTGACAAATGTTAGAGTGGTTTTTGTCCATCATAGGTCCAATAAGAAAAACCTCCTTCATATTTTACACAGGTATCATGGCTTTGGATAAATGTCAAAAATACAGGTGTCACGGGAGAATTGTTGCACTTCTAGAGTGACCTTGGGAAAATCATGTTTTCTCATAACTGGAGTTTCCAAATGACTTTCTTGATGGATTAAATGATAAACATACTGTAATATATTTCAAATGAGCTATCATGATATAAATTGGGAGTTGGGGAAGGCCTCCAAAAGCTTCCTGCAGCAACACTTTGCATTTCTGCACCATCATTCAACACTTTTTGACCAGTCTTGGGAGAATCAACTTTTTATAGGTCAAATCAACTCCAATCAGCAAAACAAATGTATATTTGGAAAGTAGATAGGATAATATTTCCAACGAGCTATGATGGGCCCAATTTGGACACCGGGAAGGCCTCCAAATGCCCTCTGTAAATTGGTGCTACGCGCTCAGGAGTTGGCACTGCGCATCTGGCACAAGGCACTGACCCGACTTGCCCGACCAGACACCTCGTTCAGGAGCTGCGCGTTTGGCTAGGATGGCTTCTAAGCCCCGCAAACGCCCAAATCACCTCCAAAAAACTTCTTCAAGGTTCCTTCAAGGGTTTTCAAGCACTGGTATGGTTTTATGTCGGTAAAGAAGGTGTCAATGAAGCCCACAGCAGTAGTGCAAAGAACAATGATGATAATGGAAATATGATGAAAATGGGGCAAAGGGCCATGATAGCAATGATTTCAGCATGGAATGAATGAGGTAGAAGAAGGCAGTGAAGAAGACAATAGGTCAAAAATCCATGATGACAGTGATAAAACACAAATCAGTGGATCAGATGAGGAAATGATCAACAATGAAACATAGATCAACAACGATGATGATGTCAATAGATCCAGAATCCAGGACATTAGTAAGGCAAATAGTGATGAAATACATAGCAGAAATGATGATAGCAAAGGGTCAGCAAGGCAAACATCACTGAGGCAAAGGTAAATGAAGAAAGCATTCATGAAAAGGTAGTAGGCCTGATGACAAAGAGGCCTATGAGAAATATGGTGGAACCAAGGAGGAAAATAAGGAAGAAAAACTTGGTAAAATGGCTAATCCATCCCCTACAAGTCTCCCAAACTTAATAAGTAATACAAATCCAAGTTTTGGGAACTTTTTGTAAACTTTGGATTTTTTACTGTTTTTAAGGGCCAAGGGCACAACGCCCTTGCCATTGCGCTTTTTCTCCAGGAATCCATTGGAGGAAAACTTAGCATTTTTGGGTTTCTTGGGCCAAGGAAATCATTCTCACCAAGTTTCAGATCTTTTGGAGCACTTTTTCTCCTCCAAAAGGTTAACAAACATGCAAAAAACCACCTTTCTGCCCATTTTTCAGGGTTGGTGTTGTGCCCTTAGCAGCCTTTAGAGTTTTGACTTTTGAATAGGAAAATGAAGTCTAATCAGAAAAATAATGGCAGTTTTCTAAATTATACTCATTAATATTTCCAACGAGCTATCACAGAGCGTGTTCCAACATCGGAAATGCCTTCAAAACCTAGCTGCAAGATGACCCAATTTTCCAGTGCAGGCGTTGTGCCCTTAGACATCACTGTTGTGCCCTTGCCTGCAATAGTCTTTAGAGAATGAATTTTTGGGCACGTAAATGAAGTCCACTCTGAAAACTAAAGGTATTTTTGGAAACTATACTAGACAAGCTTTCCAATGAGGTATCATGGAGCTCATTTGGACACTGGGAAGGCCTCCAAATCTCAGCTACAAAACAAGCAATTTTTCCTAGTGCAGGCATTGTGCTTTTTCTCAGGTCATCCTTAGGAGGTAAAGTTTACATTTTTGGAATCCTCAGCTCATGTACATCATGCTCACAAAATTTCAGGTCATTTGGAGTTTATTTTTCCTTCCAAAAGGGTCAAAAACACCCAAAAGTTGACCTTTATGCCATGTTTTCAAGGCTGGCGCTACGCGCTTAGCAGTCTTGGAAGATTGACATTTTGGGCAGGAAAATGGACAAAAAATGGAAAAATAAAAGGATTTTTGGAAGTTAGACTTTAAAATCTTTCGAACGAGCTATGAAGGAGCTCATTTCGACACCGGGAAGGCCCTCAAAATTCAGCTGCAAGGTGACCCAGTTTTCTCGTGTAGGCATTGCGCCCTTGGCCTGGCAATGCATCTTTGAATCTCAGTGCTGTGCCTTTGCAAAACAAAAATTCAAAAAAACACACTAGGATTTTTTTGGAAGTTTTTGAGGGCTTCAAAGTCATTTTTCTTTCCAAAAGTTGGTTGAGAAGATATTTTGCATTCATTTCATTAGATATTTTGTGCCTTGGGCCTTGCATGGTCACAAAGGACAAAATTGATATTTATGAGCAATCAATGGCTTCTAGAAGCCTCTAGGGTTTTCTCACTTCCTCATTTGCAATTTAAAATCTGCATGAGGGCTTCATTATTCTTGTTGTTTGTTGGTTAGTTTTCACTTGTTGAACTAAGCATAGGCTTTGAGTTGTAAAGAGTTTTTTGGCCTTGGAGCCTTGTAATATTTTTGGACTGAATGAAAATGGAGCCAAGCACTTTGCAGGACTCATGAACATGGAAAATAGTGATGTTTTTCTTTTTCTTTCTTCATCTTCTTATGTTTACATATTGTTTCATCTTTCCCTTGCATTTGAACATAAATTTTAGCTTAAGGTTTGTTGTCTAAGCTCATTAAGTCTGTCTGCTTCTTTTGCTTTCATGTTTTCCTCTGCTAGGTCAATTTAGAGAATTCTTAGTTTCTCTCTAGACCCATTTATGCTTGTTATCTCAAGAATAATGCAATAAAGTCAGTCCTAAAGAGGTTTATGGTTAGCTTTGCCCTTTGGAAGCACTTAAACATTGTTTTTTAAGGTCTTTACTTCGAAGTATTGCTGATTGGGTTTAGCTGAAGAGGTCTATGATTCGCCATGCCCTTTTTCTCATCTTAAATTGTTGCTTTGGAGGTATTTTTAGATTGATTAATGAAGTTAGGAGTTCCCTCTTCTTTTTATCTCTGCTATATGTTTATATTGCATTTTTTCTTATCTGAAGGTAGATAATTAGAGAGGTTAGGAGTTCCCTTCTCTTTAGGGTTTACTGGATTTTTGCCTTGATGATTGCTTGCTAGGGTTTGGTCAAAGAGTTATTGGTATGTCCTATATTTGATTATTGCCTCTTGTTTAGTAGTCTTAAAGGCCCTCCTGGTTATAGTATTTGACAAAGGATTCTTAACTGTCCTTTGCCCTACTTTGTTCACAATTTATTGTTCACTTCACTCATCTCAGCCTTGAAGATCCATTTAGCCTTGTTATACTTTCCCTCCAAAGCATCCTTGACCTATTGTTGTACCTTTCTAGACCTATTGCAGACTCCATAGCCTAATGGTCTGAACCTTTCTTACTCTATCTGTTTTCCTCAACAACCTACCCATCCAAACAAATCAAACAAACAAACTCTAATCCTTATAACTAGCCTAAAATCAAAACCCTAAAAACTATCAAAGATTACATCTTTCACACAAACATAGAGAGATCCCTCTCTGAGTCCAAGAAGGCTAGGTCCTAGGACTCCAAAGGTTGGTCTGATGTTACCCATGTTCATTTATTCTGCTAATGATCCCAATTTGTGCAGGAATTCAATAGAATATACAAATAACCATAAACATAGAGATGCAGCGGAAATAAGGCTTCATTTCATTTATATCAAATAACAGAAATAACCATAAACATAGAGATGCAGTGGAAATAAGGCTTTATTTCATTAATATCAAATAACAGAAATATGCTTACAAACATAATGGAAATAAAATAGCTAGGGTTCTAGTAGTGAATCTCTAAGAAGAGATGTGGCAGCTACAGACATCTGAACTGTGTTACAATGAGGCTCGAGGGCCTATTTATTTTGGAGAAACAATGGAGAACTCTAAACGTACAAAAACCTAATCGTAGGAGATGAAGCGCCAAAACTATGGGCCCCATTTGGGTAAATTGATGTTTCAACTTCCTGGGGATGTAACTTCGGCATAGTATCTCCATTTGACACACATGATACATCGTTAGAAATATCTATTCGAGAACTACAACTGTCGCCATGAATATCAATTTCAAAATGGAATCATATTCGTTGTACAAACGATGCCCAAAAAACATCGTTTAGGGCCTCAAAACGACTTCAGAAGTTCAGGACCCAAAAAACTACTAAAAATAGTAATTTGTGAAAAACTGAAAGAAACAATGGTGGGGTCCCAAGTGGAATTGGAAGGTGGCCACCAATATCCACTTGGATCATTCCTCTCCCCTTAGGAAGCAAGGGTCCCCATTGCATTGAGTTCCTCCATGAGATGAGGAAACTTCTGCTGAACTTGGTCCCTAGTGAGCCACTTGCCTTGGTGCAGGAGTTGGCCAGCTTTGACAACCTAATATAGTTGAATCTTCTCTTGGCGATTGTTCTTGATTTTCATGTCCATGATACAGTCTATGGTGGCCCGTTCCATGCAGTCTGGGTTTAACTCTTTTGGTGTGAGTTCTTCTACAATGTCAAAGGTGTCTAGTAGAGGTGGGAAGTAGGGACGAAGGCGGTCTACATTGAATACTGGGTGCAAACCAAGGAATGGTGGAATACTGAGCTTGAAGGCATTGTTCCCTATAGCCTTGGTGATGGTGTACGACCCATATCGATGCAGGCAAAGCTTGTCGTGGGGTCCAGTGAGGTGCTCCTTCTGCAAATGTAGGCACACTTTTTCACCCACCTGGAAGTTGTGTGGCACCCGATGTTGATCATGCCATTGGTTGTACTTAGCATTGGCTCTTTCCAATATGTTATGAACCTATTGGCAGATGTGCTAAATGCACTCAATTAATTTGTTTGCTTTGTCAGCTTTATACTGGACATGAGCCGAATCGACCTAAGTAGCCGCAAATGGCATGGCTGTGTGAATGGGACATAGTGGCTTGAACCCCAAGCCCACCTGAAAGGGGCTATGGTCGGTTGAGTTGTGGAGAGCCCGGTTATAACTATGTTGTACATAGGGGAGGCTCTCATCCCATGTGCATGGATTTTTTGAATTGTACATGCGCAGAATGTGTACAATCATCCTATTGATGACCTCTGTCTAGCCATCAGTTTGGGGATGGAAAGTTGTGGACTTGGTGAGCTTGGTGTCCAACATTTACCAGAGGCTGGACCAAAATGTGCTGAGTAACCTGTTGTCACGATATGCTATGATAGACTGTGGGATCACCCACACTCGTTCAAAGAGTTTAACAGTGGCTTCTGCTGTGATATTCTTCTTGTAGGCCGCCAGAATGGCCATCTTTGAGAATCTGTTGACGACAATGAAAACATAGTCATTGCCATGCTTAGTAGAAGGAAGGCGTGACATGTAATCCATGGAGATGGATTCCCAAGGTCAACTAGGGGTAGGTAGTGGAGTATACAACCCTTGCTTCTTGATGGTCGGTTTGGCAATGGTGCATGTAGTGCAGGATCTGATGTACTTCCCGACATCCTATCGAAGGTTCGGCTAATAGAAATACTTCTGTAGTACTGCCACTGTTTTCTCGACCCAAAAATGACCAGCGAGTCGACTATAGTGCGCTTCCCATATCATCTTGGCATGCTCCTTGAAGGAACACAAAGGTGTCCCAGGTGACATAATAGTGCATCTTGGAGGTGAAATTTTTGAACTTGCGTACCCCCCAAGAGTGCCTTGTATGTGTGGCTGAATTCTAGATCGCTCTTGTAGAGAAGCAGCCAATCATAAGTCTCATGCCCACAAGAGTTGAGAACGGTGGTTATGGCCACGATCAGTGGTCGGCTGAGGCAGTCTGCAACATTATTTCTTGTACTTGATGTTCAAATGAAGTTGTTGTAGATATGTGGAACACTTCTAATGGCAATAATTTTGCAACTTCCCTTACATCTATATGAACTGTAGGGGTCAGTGGTCTGTGTGGATGATTGTCTCCTTCCCCAAAATGTAATTCTTCTATTATCGACAAGCCTGCACAATGGAATACATTGCTTTCTCATAAGTGGGATACTTTCAAATTATGTCGAACAATGTCTCACTATGATATGCCACTAGATGCCCCTGTTGAGTAAGAACTGCCCCAATAGCATAGTCATAGGCATCTGTCTCGATCTCAAATGGTTGTTGCAAGTATGGTAATGTAAGCAATGGGGCAGAATAGAGGTGATGTTTCAATTCTACGAACACCTTCTGTTGATATTCCGACCAAAAGAATTTTTCTTTCGCTCCTCCCTTGGTAACTTGACTCAAGGGCCAAGTGATATGAGAGAATCCCAACACAAACCTGTGGTAGAAATTAGCAAGAATTAGAAAGATGCGAAGCTCTATTAGGGTGGTTGGGGCTGGCCAATCCCGAATGACTTGGATCTTGGCTGGATCCACATGCACCCCCCTTTCATCAATAATGTATCTCGGATATTGAACTTGGTTCATGCCAAAAGTGCACTTCTCAAAATTGGCACAAAACTTGTGTTGCCGTAGTGTTTGGAGGACTTCTCGAATGTGGTGGAGGTGCTCTTCCCAAGTTTGGCTGAAGATCATAATGTCATCCAAGTATACCAATACAAATGAGTTGGTGAATGGATGAAGATGTCATCCATCAACCTCATGAAGGTTGCGGGAACATTTGTCAACTCGAAAGGCATGACGAGCCATTCGAAAAGGCCCTCCTTGGCTTTGAAGGAAGTCTTCTACACATCAGAGGGTTCGATTGGTAACTGGTGATACCTAGACTTTAGGTCGATCTTGCTGAAATATTTTTCCCCTTTGTCTTGGTCCAGAAGGTCATCAATCTGTGGGATCGGGTACCTATTCCAGACAGTGATCTTGTTTAGTGCCTGATAGTCAATATGGAGTCTCCAAGTCCCATCCTTCTTCTGTACCAACATGATCAGGTTCCCATAGGGCGATGAACTTGGCCGGATGTGACCTTTCTATAGCAGCTCCTGAATTTGCCTCTTGATTTCATCATTCTCCAAAACAGAGCGCCTATAGATCGGTCCATTGGGTAGCAGTGCACCTGGGGTTAGGTCAATGGGGTGCTTGACCTGACAATGTAGAGGCACCTCTATGGGTGAGGTGAAGATGTCCCCGTAATCCTCCACAAACTTGTCCATTTTTTTTTGTCGTGAAGAGGAGCCATGTATAGAGGTCGTGGCTACAATCTTCTTCTTGCCCTGGGGGCGGATCATCAGGAAAAAAAATTTCCTGGTTTGTGAAATGAGCTTACTTCATTGTTTTGCAGTAACCAAAGAGATAGTGGGAGACGATGGTACCTTTGGTATCCTGTACAACTTATTTACCAAAGTAACAATAACAGCATGAGGCCGAGACTCATACACAACATGTTTCTTCCACAAGTATGGTTGGCCTAATAGTACATAAGAAACATCAATATGATAAATGTCACACAATACCTCATCTGTGAAGGGCTTGATGCTATAGGGAAGGTGACACTGTTGCTTGACGCGGAGATCTCGTCCTTGGTGAAGCCACCTGATGGTGTATGTTTGTGGGTGCGTTGTTGTCGGAAAGCCCAACCGCTTCACGACATCTACTAAAATGAGGTTCTTTTAGCTCCCATTGTTGACAATGAACCGTAGCGGGGAACCCTTTACCCACATTTGGGAGTGGAAGAGATGCTCTGCCTCCTCTAGATATTCTGGTTCCTCCTTTTGGATCTTTGTAGTGGCAACAATGGCGTTGGGCTCCACATCAATAATCTGCTTCCCTTTTCCATTCCCCTTGTCAGGTTCTGATTCAGAGTCGAAGCATGCATCTAATTCATAAGCCCTCATATCGGCCACCAATGACTACTTGGCCCGACACTCACTTGTGTTGTGAGTGGAGCTCTTATGGAAATCACACCACTTTCCCGTGTCCTTCTTTGGCTTCACGGTGTTGTTCTTTGCTTGTGGCTTTGGTAGGTTGTCTTGGGCCACCATGCCTTGTCTTTTTCCTTTGTTCTGCGGTTTGGGGGCACCTTTCGCTTGATTTTTATTCGCAACTCCAAAGTCTCGCTTCTTCTATTTGAATTTCTGCTCAATCTTGGCAGCATACCGGTATGTCGTACCAAGCAAGGAGATGTTGAGGAACTCCATTTCCTCCTGAATGTATATGTGTAGACAACTGTGATACTTTAGCACCAAATGTTTCTCTGAATATTTGATACCCAACTTTATGTGCAGGGTATGGAACAGATTCATCAGCTCATGCACATTTTGATCCCTTTGTTGCTGCGACGTGGTCCATTGTATGTACTTGTCCTCATAGCTCCCCACGGGATAGTATTGTTCCTTGATGGCATCTTAGAAATAATTCCAAGTGGGTACGACTGAGAACAGAGAGGGTTATGTCTCGTCCTTTTTCTCACAGTAGGTTTCCCACCAGTCCTTGACATGGGGGGTAGCATTGAGGAGTGCAAAAATAATCTTCTCCCAGTCGGAAAAGTCATGAACTGAGAAATATCCTTCTAATAGATTCAACCATCTATCTACTGCATCTTCATCTATTTGACTCTCAAATATTGGAATGTCAAAGTTTACGTGTACCTTAAAGGGAGTCATGCCTCGAGAGTGGCTGTTGGATGTAGATGCACCGACGGTGGGCGATTGTTGAAGGATCTGGGAAAAGTTATCCATCATCACGTTCCTTTATTTTTCGAGGGCCTCCTCGAGCAATATTTTGATAGGATATCCCACTCCCTCATCTTTCTTTTCGTTCCCCATGGGTGTCCGTCGAATTTTGCGAGGCTGATCTTGCAAAGGTTCCACCAGATCGAGCCCTAACTCCTTATACCCCAACCTCGTTGGGGACATGCAAAGAAGGAGCGAGAAAAAGCAGACCACTATGATACCACTGATCCGGATTTATGTAGGAACGCAACATAATACATAAATAACCATAAAAATAGAGATGCAACGTAAATAAGGCTTAATTTCATTAATATCAAATAACAGAAATATTCTTACAAACATAATGGAAATAAAATAGCTAGGGTGCTAGTAGCAAATCTTTGAGAAGAGATGTGGCAGCTACAAACATCTGAACTGTGTTACAATGAGGCTAGAGGGCCTATTTATTTTGGAGAAACAATGGAGAACTATAAGCGTCCAAAATCCTAACCCTAGGAGATGAAGCACCAAAACTATGGGCCCCATTTGGGTAAATTGATGTTTCAACTTCACGGGGATGTAACTTAGACATACTATCTCCGTTTGACGCACATGGTACATCGTTAGAAAGATCTATCCAAGGAATACAAATGTCGCCAAAAATATCAATTTTGGAATGGAATCATATTTTTTGGACAAAGGATGCCCAAAAAACGTCGTTTACAGCCTCAAAACGGCTCCAGAAGTTCAGGACCCGAAAAACTGCTAAAAATAGTAAGTTGTGAAAAACTGAAAGAGGCAGTGATGGGGCCCCAAGTGGAATAGGTGGGTGGCCACCAATATCCACCTGGATCAGCCAATCTAATAAATTATGGGTACCTAACATAATGGCGATCACGGTGGGACCCTGAGTAAGTTACATGCTTAGATATTCCTTAAAAAATTCAGAAGCCCTTGGAAAATAGTATATATTGATTTATCGCCACCTCATTGCCTAACATAATGGCGATCATGATGGGACTTTCTGAATAAATAACATATTAGACATCCTTAAGACCTCAGAAAACCCACAAAAATACTTAGATTGGCTTTCAGTTGTTGATGGTGGACAACAAATACATCCTTAAACAGTAAACATCATCCACCCGGTGACTTCACTGGTCTTTAGTAGCCCTGTTGACCCCACTAGTTCTCATAGAATCCCATAGGAATGCATTAATCATGCTAATGGTGGAAAACAAAGTTGAAAACTTCCACCTGGCGACTCCACAACTATCCATATACCTAAAGAATCCACTGGTAGAAGACTCTAGACTGGTTGAAAAGATGCAATGACCCTTTTTGATTAACAAAGATGGATCCTAGGATACAATGAAGGTATGCTCCAATGAGTAGAGATCACATCCCTGGATTCCCACACAAATTACCTCAGATAAATTGGGACAAAAACCTACCTATGTTTCAAGATGAAAATTTTGATGACCCTTTTTTACACCTCCTCAAGTTTCATATACATGTATGGGGGTTAAAAGTTGAATGGCATGAGGACTGCCTTATGAAGATGTTCATGCTAACATTAGACGAGAAGGCAAGAGAATGGTATGAAGGTCTAAAACCTACTAGTTTGTTTTCCTTAAAGGATCTCCATAAGGTATTATATGAGAATTATAAAGAAAATTGTCCATCCCTATCATTAGCTGAAAATTGTTGTGATCAATCTTAGGATATCATACAATACCTTGTAGATATTGATAAAAATTTGGAAAATTTGCATCCTGAAGAACTCTTAGCAGCAATTCATGAATTTCATACTCAAGTTAACTATCATACAAACAAAGAAGAGTTGGTTGAGGATGAAATCAATCAGGAACTAAATGAAGATATTCAAGATATCTCTGAAGGCACAAGTAATGACTTACCATCTCTTCTAGGTGAGGCTCAAGAAGACATTCGACCTCATAATCATCCTTCACAAGAGAAAGAAAACCCTCAGCCTTGTGATCAGTCACAAAGAGAATATAAACATCATGGTTCTATCCAAAGAAATAGGAAAATGCCTCCTCTTTTAACTGAAGAGGAAATTAATCAGATTCTAAACCTGTAGCCAACCTCTAAAACTTCATATGAGCAAAAAAATTCTATTTACTCTCCTGCAAATCTCAGCTACCAAAGTTCAGAAAATGGACTTGTAGATCAACTCAAAGAGAAATAATCTGATAATCCTATATGTTTGATTGGTGACATTACTTATTTTGATGATTTCCCAAAGTTTGATTAGTATGATGATGGTCATGTTCTCCAAACAAAAGCTAATCTTGCAGAGCAATCAACAACTAGTTTGTGGGAGGAAATTCAATTTCATCAAAATAGTAATCAGCCAATATGTATCAGCTATGACACTAATAAGGAAAGTTTAGAAAAATTGGAAGTAAGTGAAGCATCTCTGCCACTTTGTTCTAATTCATTTCAGTCCATCAAGAATAATTTTCATGTGATTGGAAATCAACTGTCTTTCAGTTTTGATGTTGAGATTGGGGAAGATAATGAACTTCTTGAGCAATTTCCTGATGAGGAGCCTTTTCCTGAGATGGTTGAGGAAATCATTGGTGACATAGAATATTCCTTAGCTCCATATTTGTAGCCACCAAGTCCCATTTAATTTCAAATTGTAGATGAAGGCTTGGAAGTTAATAATCACAAAAAAGTCTTTCTGCTACCTTCCCAAGAGGATTTACTACCAAAGAGTGCTCCTACCTATCAACATGATGACCTTCACACAGATTTCAGCCTACTCAATCAGAATACATCAGGTTTGTTGGAGGATAATATTGCAATATATGATGAGGCTGCCAACATAGATGATCACGAGGAAGAGGTGGATTTTCTTGTCCAAAATAATCCCAAGCATAGCCAAGTGAAGGAAGGAGTAGTCCTGAATGAAGTCTATTTCTCAAATCCTCTAAATTAGGTATTACTCCAAGATCCTTTTGCTGCTTACTTAGAGATATTTAAAGAGGGAGTCAACCATAGAAGGAGCAGTTTGATGCAAGGTATAAGAAAAATTTTAGGTGCTACTGTTCGAAAACAAGTAAGGTGGGAGTGGCCTTTTGATTTTTTCAGCACACTCAAAGAACTGAGCCAAGATCACTTATGGAATCATCTACTTGATTGGCTATATTGGAAAATAGAGTTCACCAAATGAATATATATCATGTATAGGTTAGATTAGGATAGATAGGAATGCAAATAAGCTCAACACTCTGAGCATCTATCTAGTCTTTAGTCTTAGAATGCTGATCCAAAATGAAAAAACAAAACAGAGAAAAGAAGAAAAAGAGGGCAGATTTAAAGAAGAGGTACAACCCCATACACAAAAAATAGTAGTACTGAAAGTGTGCAAGCTTAAATGCCACTACTTGTTCAAATGGAAATTCTTGTTCTGTCATCTAGCCTATTCATGACTGAACTTATTTTAAATTTATGCTAATAGGTTAGTGAAAGAGGACTTGTCAAATCATTTAAGCTTGACCTATCAGTAGATTAGATTAGGAAAAAATGATGGTTCCCAAAGCACAAATCAAAACCAAAAAGAAATGAGAGGGATGCCTAACAATTTCTAAATCTTAGCCCTTATGTTTTCTAGTTTTTTATTGTACAAAATAATGTCTGTGTGCAGCTTGTCCTAATGCCATAGCCCATGGTAAATCAGATTTTTCAATCCTGGTTTGATCATAGTTTCAATTTCATGTCAGTAGATTAGAGAATAGAGTCTGTCAAACAGCTTAATCTTGACAAATGATTATACTAGGTAGAGAATAAAAGAGTTCATCGGCATAATCTGAACTCTTGGGATTGATAAGGGTACAAGTAGATAATTTGTTGTGCTTTCAAAATGAAATAATATTAAGGGTTTGCCAGTCCAAGTGTACAGAAAAGAAGAAAAATGTTAGGCAAAAGTATGATGGGTAGGTAGAAATGAGGTTGAAGCAATCATGTCTTTCAGATTCTTAAGATCATAGCTTCAATGAAACATCAGCAAATGAAAGAAGAGAGATCTGCCCAATGGATAAGAAACACGTCTTCAAAATTCAGAGGTTTGATATATGAAGTTCTGGACGCATCCTGAAAAGGAGCTGCCCTCCCCAAGTGGAGCCACGGTTAGTCATAAATGATGTTTACTATCTGTAGATGACTAAATATTGGTTCAAGATTTCTAAAAACAAAATTCCCAGAATATTGTGAGTTTTAGAAATCTCACTGCCTTCATTATCCTTATGGAAATTGTTTCGCTATTCTACCAATTTTCCATTTTCATGGTCACCCTACCACTCCTAACAACTCCTTATGGGTTTGTTCCACTCATCTCTATCCTATTTTCCCATCTATAACCTCATTTCTCTATTTTTCCCTTGCCCATAACACCACTTTCATCTAGAGTTTACCTATAACATCACTCATTCCCATAATCACCAGATTCCTCAAACATTGATGGTCTTAGCACTATCTCTGTAGGCTCTTTAGATAAATCAAGTACATTGGATTTTGGATCTTCAATTCACCACTTTGCAAATACTCTATTTTTACTTGAAACCTCCAAAGCCAATTTTCAGTCAAAGAGAGGTCAAAGAACCCCCCACTAGGTCAATTAGGGTTTCATGTGTTCCAAGGTTATCATTTCCAAAGGAAACTGTCATTCAGTTTCAAATTATACACATAAGGTAATGGAAAAGCTTGAGACTTTTGTAGAAGTGTTGAAAAGTCTAATCAACAGAAATTTGGTGAGGTAGGAAGTCTGCTCCTCAATGAAGACATCTCGTAGCCCTACATAGAAATAGTGTAAAATTTCCATGACTAAATGAGTAAAAAAAGATTTAATTTTCAAGCTGAGAGAAGAGGAGGTTCTTAAGGCTGCTCCTGTGTCAAAGTAAGCATGTCAAAGGCTCTAAGATCAGAAGAAAAGACAACTTTCATAACCACAACAAACTGCAAGCAAAGGGTTACACAAGGTTTTTGAAGAGGCTGCTACTATGTACAATCCTCCCAGAGATGTGAAGGTGAATGTGTCATACTTCAAGAGCAATTTTATCATGCCTCCATCATTTTCCAAGAACTCATTCCAAAGGACAAATCATTTGCCACACCTAGGGCCAGTTTTTCTTCAAACTATGTTTCTGACCAAACAGAGATGAATTTCACAAAAGTGAGAGAGGTTTTTGTCTATAATAGGTCCAAGAAGAAAAAAATATTTCAGATTTTAGATAGGTATCATGGTTTGGGAGCAATGTCAAAAATACAGGTGTCACGGGAGAATTGCTGCACTTCTGGAGTGACCTTGGAAAATTTAGGTTTTCTCATAGCCGGAGTGTCCAAATGACTTGCTTGATGGATCAAATGAAAACTATATTGGAAGAGCTTTTAATGTGCTATAATGAGCTAAATTTTGAGTTCGGGAAGGCCTCCAAAAGTTTCATGCACTAGCACTTTAAATTTCTGCACCATCATTCAGCACTTCTTGACCAGTCTTGGGGGAATCAACTTCTGACAGGTCAAATCAACTTCAATCAGAAAAAAGGTAGAGTTGGAAATTAGACAGGATAAGCTTTCCAATGAGTTATCTTGGGCCCAATTTGGACATCAGGAAGGCCTCAAAATTCCCTTTTCAAATTGGCACTGCACGCTAAGGAGTTGGTGTTGCACACTCAAGAGTTGGCACTGCGCGCCTGGCACAAAGCACTGACCCAACTTGCCCGACGGAAACCTAGTTCAGGCACTGCGCATTGGGCTAGGATGGCTTCTAAGCCCTGCAAATTCCCAAATAACCTCCAAAAAACTTCCTCAGGGTTCCTCCAAGGGTTTTCAAGCACTGGTAGGGTTTTATGTCACTAGTACATTTGGTCAAAATTCTGACACTTTTGTCGAATTGTCGGAACTTTCCCCTATTTTAATCAAATTTTCAAATCCCGCCAACAACCATCACTATACCGATGTTTAGGGATATTTTTACTTTTGCGACGTTTATTAATGTCATCGGAAATGCGACGTTCTAAACTATGCATCGGTATTACGACGTTTTTGGGACACAACGTCGAAAATGCAACGTTTCTAAAATATGCATCGGTATTGCGACGGTTTGGAGAAAATGTCGGAAATGCGATGTTTCTAAACTATGCGTTGGTCTTGCGACGTTTTTCTCCAGACCGTCGCAATACCAACACATATTTTAGAAACGTCACATTTCAGACGTTTCTAAAATATGCGTCAGTATTGCGACGGTTTGGAGCAAATGTCGTTAATGCATTAATAGTTCATTCAAACATTTTTGTATATAGTTTTAAATTATTTCTATATAAAAATATATATATATAATTATGTATCTAAAAATACTCCATATTGTTTAAACTATAATTCAAACAATACATATAATTAGCTCAAATTTTAATTAAAATGCAAATTATATTAATATAATTTCACATTTCTTCTGGGGTGATGGGATGTCAGTCCCTTGGCAACTCCCGAGGGAGCTCACATGGGATGGCCATATGGCCCTCTGCAGCGCCATAATCACTGCATTAACTTCGCCAGCTCACATGGCATTTACTCTATCCGCCCGGATTTTTCACCACCCCACTCCGTTTGTCTGGTTTGCAATGGAATTTGTCCTAGATAGTTCAGCCTGCTCCTGTGTCGTTTGCAGCTCTCCGCCTCCTTTGTGTGGATTCTGCCCAACTGCTTGTGTTGAGCCGAGTGCTCGCACTCAGACAGGGCGCCGCTGCACACTCCTTGGTTGTTTGGAGACGCTTCCGGGTCATCATTTCACTCAGAGTGCTTTCTGTTTGAATTCTTGTTTGCATGCCCAGACTGCCGATTCTTGTTGGTTGCATTTGCCTATTGCCTGTTCTTCTTGCCCCAAGCACTACCAGCTCAACTCTGTGACAATGCCTCGGCTTCGTCATAGAATGCGGTGTCATTGTGGGGCTAGCAGAGGTCGTGTGACCTGCTCTCGACCTTCCACCAGTTCGGCCTCTGATTCCTCCTCTGAGGATGTAGCTTGGGGCCATTACCCGGACACTCGAAGTCGAAGGGGTCGTGCTAGCCAATTTGGTAATATTCACTTTGCCCATCCCACGCCGCCTCCTTCTACTGATCCTCCCAAGCCCGTCTCCCCTGCTTCTCATGCTTCTGCCAGTCATTCCCTCTGCCAGTCCTCTCAGAGAGCGGAATTCCGCTTCGAATGTTCCCTCGATAAGCCTATCCTTACAACTTTTGTCACAGTTACCCTTAGAGAAGAGTCTACTAGTTTTTCTCCCTCCCCTATGCCTGGCCCTAATCCCACCCCGCTCGGCCCTCACCCCTCTCTGGAAAAGAATGAAGTCTTGAATCCCATGGCACCCATTGGAATTGTGCATTCCGACCTCGGAAAGGATCACATGCAGGTGGACATCACCAACAAGGATAGCGCGCCAAAGGAAGAAAATGAAGATAGAAGGGACGAGTTCTGGTGCAGAATTGTGGAGGAGCCACCCTCCCCAGTGCATGAACAGTAAATTCTGCCCCCTTCATCTTACTATGGTATAGTTGTTCAATTATATTGGGAGAATTTTTTGTTTTTTGTCCTACTCATCAGCTAGAAAAGTTGAATGCTATTTTACTTTGTTCTTTCATGTTATGTTAAAAAGCATGGAAAATATGTCGGTTTCCCTTCCAAGGGCGGCGAAATTTTCTTCAAAAGAATTGGTTTCCCACTTAGGGCAGTTCAGTATTTATGTTAAGCATGGTTATCAAGCCTAGTTTTCAGGCTCACACAGCTGAAACTGAGGCAGTTTTGTACCAGTATGTTTTATAAATAGAATTAGTATTATTCAGAATATATATATATATATATATATATATATATATATATATATATATATATATATATAATTTCACATTTAAATATATTTTTCTCATTAATAGATAAATATAATTATTTTACATATAATGTTATAATATAGTTTGAAAATAAACATCACATTAATAATTTCACATTCAAATATATTTTTTGAATAGAGTTTTAACTTACTTTTATATATAAATATAAAATAGAATAAAAATTTTGAAAAATAAATATCTAAAATTATTATAGAATTCACATTGCATTTCAAATATATTAAAAATTATATTTTAAATACATTTTTTATATAGTTTTGAAATAGGTTATTATATTGGTGAATAAAATTAATTACATTTGAATTTTGTCTAACTTCTTTTTTGGTAAATTAATTTCATGAGGTTCACAAATCTCAAGTCAAATTTAAACCAGCTAAACAAAAACTCTAATAATTTCATGAAAACCATCTAAAAATTTATTGAAATATCAAACTTGACAGTAGACCAATATTGGTTAAGTTAGTTTTATGAGGATCATGTTGGAAGTTATGTTGTTAATTTACATAGAACACCACTTTTTTTTAATAATATTTTTAGTTTCTATTTATCTTTATCTTCATGATTCTAATGTGTTAAGTTTTTTTTTTATACCACATACATTTAAATTATATAAATTTATACATTTATAAAGAGTTATAATAGAAGCATAATAGTTCAATAAGATATAAAAGTTAAATAGTTGGGGTGGCGGGAGGGGGAGGGGGAGAGATTCTCCTAAATCTCGATGGAATATGAAAAATAAAGCACTTATGGGGGCTAGTCCAAAGAATGAACAATCTCACATAAATGTATGGGCTTCTTCCAGGTCTCCAATTGGCTAATGATCGAGATGTCTCTAAGTTAGTGATCTTGGGGGATTCCCTTATCACTATTCAACACCTTAAAAAAGGTTTCCTCCTGAAGAAAAACAATTTATCCCTCCTCCTTAGAAAAATCAATAGTACCCTAAAATCATTCTCTCAAAAGGCTTATTACCACATTTTAAGAAGCCAAAACAAAGAGGCGGATACACAAACGAATCAAGCCTTCCTTCTTGAAGGAAGCGGGTTAGTATGAGATCAATGACATGTCAGGTTGGAAAGATATTCCATGAATAATTCCACTCAAGATAATTTTCCCTCTCTCTTGTTTTGCTAGTTGGATATATGCACCATGAGAATTATTTTTTGAAGATTTCCAAAGCCCTCCTTTCTATGGCCCCCTTGTCTCCTCCTATATATGCACATATTCGCATCACTCATAACATTTAGTGTCAGGATCTCATCATTAAGGTTGAGGTGGTGGTTTGTGGGGGTGTTGGCCATGGGCCCATTTACCCCTCAGGTGTGGAGTCTTATGAAGTTGGACAACCCTTAATTCCCTCCTTTGCCTTCGTACCAAGTTAATTGATGGATACAGGGTGGGGAGAGTTAATGAATTTTGTGGTTGATTCGATCCCTCAGGCATGGGAGTTCACTAGTATAAAGGTGGAATTCATGGTTGGTGTTAATATGATAAGGCAGAAAGTATCATTTCAAGGGTGTGCCCTTGAGAGTCAAGACAACCCTTTTGCTAGTTGGTGGGCTCTCCACACCTTTGTAAACTCCATCAATGTTAAGAATTCTTTCAACATTATGTGTCTCTTGCTTGGTGTTGTGAACATTGTCTCACTCGTCTCATTCAAAGCGAAAACATAGGGAATTCTCTTGTCTTTTCTTGGCTCAGTTTCCTCCTATGCAGTAAGAAGTTAGGAATATTTCCCCTCTGGGTTGTCAATGGATTTTCGTAAATCTCAAGAAGTCAAGTTGGATTTTTTTCCAGTGGGTGTTGAATTTCTCATCTTCGAATTTCAAGCTTCTTCACCACCCTATGCGCATCCTTCAACCTTTTCCATGGAAATAGGTGTTACTGTGTTGAGGGCACCACACTGGTGTATCTTCATGCATCCCAAGTCTTGCACAATTTTCATACGCAGAATTTCCCCTGCATAAATACTAACTTCTTTGGTACCCTTATTTCTATTCTGCTTTTTTTCTTAGTTGGAAAACTCCCTCCCTTTCTTCCAGCTTGTCTCTTTCCATGTTCCGATAAATTTTGGGTCTCCTCCTTGTGTAGGCAGCTCCCCTAGCTCAAACATCTCCCCCTTTATATTTCCAAGCTCTTTTGGCTCCCTATTTGTGGTATCAAATCACACTTTGTATCTAATTTTGTGTTCCAACACTCAAAATCTGTCCCTTATGGGGAAAAAATACTATTATTCTTTTGCCTCAAGTTGCACAAGATAGTACAATTTTATGTCCACATCCCCATTATTTCCATTTAGACCAATATTAATGCATAACTTTCAATCATAATCTAATATTAAATTCTGTTATTACTTTTCAAACACTCCTTAAGTACCTCTTGTCCACATCAAAATGGCATAGGTAAGAAAAAGTTCTAAAATAAATTAGACTTGACATAATAAAAAAAATATGCAAAAACTATAGTTATAGCTTACATACCCTTTCTCGGGCCAACTCTACTTCACTAGGATGAACATTATAAACTAAGGCTTCACATATGCATCCACAAAATCTGTCACATCAATGTAGTCCCTAATACATATTGTACCTTCAAGAGTAGTATGACCGCACGGGTGCCCTGTGCACGTTCGTGCAGCCTGTTTGCCAGTTTCTCCCTTGTGCCTTCGTTCGGTCGTATGCGCCATGTCACGCCATGTGAGGGCGCTCGCCCAAACGCGTTTGGGTCGGGTCGTTTCATTTCAGGGTGGCCGTATAAAATTTACTAAGTTGTGACCACAGGGGTTCCTTGTGCGCGTTCATGAGGCTCATTTTCTATTTTCTCCCTTGTGACTTCGTTCAGTCAGGCACACCGTGTGAGGGCATCCGCCGAAATGCATTCGGTTCGGGTTAGGTCGTTTCGTTTGAGGGCGACCGTATCAAATTTTCTAAGTTGTGACCGCATGGGTGCCTTTTGCACATTTGTGTGGCCCATTTGCAATTTTCTCCCTTGTGCCTTCGTTCGGTTGTGCACTTCGTGTCGCACTGTGTGAGGGCGCCCGCCCAAACACGTTCGGGTAGAGTCGTTTCGTTTGAGGGCGGCCGTATCAAATTTTTTAAGTTGTGACCACATGGGTGCCTTGTGCACGTTCGTGTGGCCCATTTTCTGTTTTCTCTCTTGTGCCTTCATTCGGTCAGGTGCACAACGTTATTTCATTTGAGGGCGCCCGTCCAAACCCGTTTGGGTTGGGTCATTTCGGTTGAGGGCACCTGCCCAAATGCGTTTGGGTTGGGTCGTTTCGATTGAGGGTGCCCGCCCAAACGCGTTTAGGTCAGGTCATTGCAGTTGAGGGCACCCGTATCAAATTTGATAAGTTGTGACTACACGAGTGCCCTGTTCACATTCGTGCAGCCTGTTTGTCGGTTGCTCCCTTGTGCCTTCATTCGGTCGTGCACATCATGTCACGCCATGTGAGGGCGCCTGCCCAAATGCGTTCGGGTTGGGTCGTTTCATTTGAGGGCGGCCATATCAAATTTTCTAAGTTGTGACCATAGGGGTGCCTTGTGCATGTTCGTGTGGCTCATTTGCCATTTGCCCCCTTGTGCCTTTGTTCAGTCAAACACGTCATGTGAGGGCGCTTGCCCAAATGCGTTTGGGTCAAGTCAGGTTGTTTCGTTTGAGGGTAGCCGTATCAAATTCGCTAAGTTGTGACCACATAGGTGCCTTTTGCACATTCGTGTGGCTCGTTTGTCGTTTTCTCCCTTGTGCCTTCATTCGGTCGTGCGCACTGTGTGAGGGCGCCCACCCAAACACGTTCAGGTCGGGACATTTTGTTTTAGGGCGGCCGTTTCAAATTTGCTAAGTTGTGACCACATAGGTGCCTTATGCACGTTCGTGCAGCCCGTTTGCTTTTTTCTCCCTTGTGCCTTTATTCGGTCGGGCGCGCCATGTGAGGGCGCCCACCCAAATGCGTTCGGGTTGGGTCGGGTCATTTTGTTTGAGGGTGGCCATATCAAATTTGCTAATTTGTGATCGTACGGGTGCCTTTTGCACATTCGTGCGGCCCGATTTCTCCCTTGTGCCTTCATTCGTCGTGCGCGTCATGTGAGGGCACCCGCCCAAACGCATTCGGGTTGGATCGTTTCGTTTGAGGGTGGCCGTATTAAATTTGCTAAGTTGTGACCGCACGGGTGCCTTATGCATGTTCGTGTGGCCCGTTTGTCGTTTGCTCCCTTGTGCCTTCATTCAGTTAGGCGTGCCGTGTCATTTCATTTGAGGGCACCCACCCAAAACCATTCAGGTCAGGTTGTTTCGGTTGAGTGCGCCCGCCCAAACGCGTTCGGGTTGGGCCCCCTAAGCCCCCAATCCCTAATCCCTTAACTACTAACTCATTATTCAACCCCTAACCCCTAAATTCACCTAAATCGTTCATTTCCTTGCTACTTATCAGGTTCTTACTTCTGTCTAATTCACTATATACTCAGATCATGAATGTGAGGAGGTTGTTTGTGGATTATATTATTATTGTATCAACAATGTAATTATTTCTGAGTTTTATATCTTTCTAGTCAAAAACCTCATATTCAGAAATATTTTCTTTTCATTTTCAAAATTAACTACTTCATTGAGCACAACATGCAGCTTATCTAACACTTTATTGAAGCTAAGAGCTCTATCTCTGGGGCAAGTTGCTTTTCGGCTAACTCCACTACTTTTGATCTCAATTTTTCCAATTGCTTCCTTCTCTCATATGATACCTGAGCCTTTTCCTTTCTCTTCCCTTCTAATTTTGTAATAGTGTCATAGTGATGCCAGCCAACTTCTTTGGAAAGCCTTCCTAGCAAACAATACTTGTGACTTGGCTGAAGCCTCAACACTTTCAAAGCATCTAGAATGACCATTATCTTCTTCCAGTCATATGGTGGGGGAACCCCTTCAAAAGCCCTTAGCCTAGAAAGTGCTGCAGCACCACACTTGGTTTTGTGTGGAATCGTTCCTCTAATTGTCCAGTAGTCAAATCCTTCTCTTAATTTATTGTCATTTGCCCATGCCTAACCAATGAGAGCACGAGAACACCTATTTCTATAAAAGCACCTATAAATTCTCTTACTTTATTGTAATTTTCCCATAACTAACCAATGAGAACACAAGAACACCTATTTATATAAAAGCACCTATAATACTTTTGTGGGTTTCAATAATATACCTTTAGTTAGTGTGTGCACAGTAGCCTAGATCCTAAAGTGATTCCCGTACAATGATAATCCACTAGGTGTATTTGTACTTAAAAAAATATGCATGGATAGATGTCCCATTTATGGCAAAGTTCCACCAAAATGGTTCCCCCTACCTACCTAGTAACTACATTACATTTATTTCATGACAAGACTACCCTACAACCCACCAAATTTCTATCATATCCTTGACGCCAACAAATTTTTTTTGTTCAAGATATAGCTATGTTGGAACAAACTTAGCTCTAGAGCTTAGGATATTTTTCCACCTCTAATGTTGATAAGCCAATAGATATAAAATTTCTAAAGCATGTGGGAGCCCGTTAAGTATCACCTTTCCTATATTGACTCCATCTTAAAAATTATGGAAAATGTCCATAGACTAAACCAAAAATTTCATTGAAAATAATAATTCATACGATAACATTACTACTTCCCTTTTAACCACATAAAACTTATTTTTAAGTTACCATAATTCACCTTTAATATCACATAATTAGATTAAAAAATCAACCAAAATCCCTAGTTTAAGAAATAAAAATTCAAAATTGTTATATAATTAATAATTTAAATAAATGTCTTAGATCTAACCTCATTAATAATTATTTATAATAAAAAATACCACTTATTTACCCAAACCCCTTATTAACCCCAAGAAAATTCTCACACATTTTATTTAATTGAATTTGAGTGGCCTTAAAAAAACACATGTATTTCATTTCAAAATGTCAAAAATTTTCAAATATCAAAAGTTTTAATTTCCCTCATTCATTTCCCTCTGGTTGCATGGTTTATCCAGGGAAGGAGGGAGGATGCGGCCATACTGTCGTCAATTTTGAGGAAGGATGCAGCCATACTATTGCAGGTTTGGAGGAAGGATGCGGCCATACAGTCACAGGTTTGGAGGAAGGATGCAGTAAGTAAAGAAATTGATCCCGAGTGTCTATTGCAGGTCTACTCTGATACATTTGGTTGAAGTCCGGTGATTTATTTCCTTCTACAGAAAGAATCTGCTCTGATACATCAGATCCCGAATTCCTTTGGTCCAATGATCAACAAAAATTATCATAATAGTCTTGTGCCTTGTATACAGACATCAATACCTGCCCCGCGGATTAAAAGGCCCTTCATTCAGCCCCAGAGTAGTGGGATTTGGAGAAGTAAAAGTCGAGGAAAAGTGGTGAACTCTGAAGAACATGCCGTCAAATGCCCCGGACAAGGTAATCCATGTATTCATTCAATAGTCACACCGAAAGATTTATTGCTGTAATGGATTGCCCTAAATATGCAGTACTTTTTGTTAAGTTTCTGTGTTTATCCAATGATAATGAAATTCCCTTTAGCTTTCTTTATTTATTTGTTTTCCCATTTGGTTTTGTTACTTTCTACTTCTGCCCATTTGGTTATGGTGCATTTTATTAGCTACGAGAATTTTTGGTTGGCTTCTGCGACAATGGCTATTTGGTTTCTATATGTTTTGGTTTGCTGATATGCCCATTTGGTTATTTTGTCTATGTTATTCTAAGAATTTCTTGTTTTCATCCACGAAAATGGTTGTTTGGTTCTCTTCATTTTAGTTTTCTGATATTCCCATTTGTTTAATATTTCACATGTAACTAAGAAGTTTTGGTTTTCATCGTGCAGCAACACGTATCTAGTTTCAATGTGTTTACGTTAGCTGATATGCTCATTTGGTTACTTTGCCCTTATATTTGCGAGAAGTTTTAGTTTGCATCCGTAGCAATGGCTATTTGGTTTCAATATGTTTTAGTTTACCCATAGGGTTTTGATGTTTTTTTTTCAGCATTTTCTCCAATGACCTTTTGGGTTTTGATGTCTTTTCAGCTCTGGAGTGTCTGGTTTCCCTAATGAAGAACATGGAGTTGGTCCCAGGACCCGATACTTCTTTCTTGACTGATTTTATGGTTATTCCTGTCCTCCCAAAACTTATACCAAGTGAAGAAGTAGACAAGGATTTTTCCAGAAATCCTATGCCTCTCGTGGCTGTAGGGAGGCCTGATTTTGGAGGAAAAGAAGGGGCTCTGATCTAGCTTCTTGCTAATCATTTCCTTTTTCAATTCGAGCCTTCACAACAGATCTTCCACTATGACGTGGATATTTCTCCACAACCATCCAAGGAGGTGGCTAGGCATCTGAAACGTAAATTAGTTCAAGAGAATTATGTTCTTCTATCCAATGATCTCCTTGCTTTTGATGGTCGAAAGAGATTATACAGTGCTGCTGAATTTCGGAAGGAGAAAATGGAATTTATTGTTTCTTTGCCTATAAAATCTTCCAAAATCCTTTTTACCTTTAATGATGGAGGGCATCAATTACCTGGTTCTAATTGTCAAGGAGGAGCCAGTAGCATAGATGAGAAATTGTTCAAGGTAAGCCTTAAGATTGCTTCAAATATTGATGGGAAGGACTTAGAAGAGTTTCTGAAGAACAAAAACTCTTAGCTCGTGGATCATTAGTCTATTGTGGTTCTTTGTCATCCTTTCAACTCAAATGAGCAATGATTGATAATTGATATAAACATATGATCATTATGTTGTGTATGACGTAGTCAACCCAGAGCAGGGATTTTGTTTTGGCCAATTTACTTTTACATCACAATCATAATTAATAAGAATTATTGAAGGACATTCCATTGAAATACAGTCACTGAGAAGTGATCTATTTGGAATTCATGAGGTAACACAAAGAGATCCTGAACTCATCAACCCTTTTTGTCAAACTGATAACCCTACATAAAAAATAATGTTGGAACTATTTGCGGAAAATACTCTCAATCAACGAAGTCATGCCTGACCAAACTTTATTTCAGAAGAAAATTTTCTTTTCTTGTACTACTACAGGGATTTGAATTTCCCATCCCTTATTTATAGCCATTTCCAGTTAAAAATGACTGTGATTTTGTGGAATGACTTGACCTTTCATGAAATACTCTAAATTTGAGCTTAAGAACGTCTATTTTGTCCTAGGACGCATCAACAATGCAGAGAAACCACAAGCAAAAGTTATATTCATTGATTTCATGATTGGTATCAATGTACAATATTTCAATTGAGTTCTTTCATAATTCTTAAAGGTAAACATGTAAGCATAGTAAATGAAAATATGAGAAGAAGAAGTATCCATATCGTGAATCCTTTAGCTCTGTGAATGAAAACTGAAGCTGTTGTGCATGGCTGAGTACAAGATACATAACACAACCACTTCATTGACATTTTGTTTGGTTAACCAGGCAAGAATATGAAAACCTCATCCCCATTGTACCATTGATCCATATACTTGTTGAGATAGGTTGTGCTTCCACTCGCGTGTTATTGTCATGTGGTAGGAGCTTCCCTGGTTGCTAAGACTGTTGAGTGTAGGACTTACCAAGTGGCGACCAGTTGAAACATTGACCCACTAGTCCCTCACCTACCTTCATTGGCATTTTTAAATGGTTAAGTCACAATAATTCATCGAAATTATAATGGATTTTATTTCAATAAATTTCGTGAGTGAAAGAAATAGTTATTGTGTGTGAATCTCATGGCTCTATAATCAATGGGTGTGGATGGAGCGAAGCAAGGATGTGAAGAGCAGATGCACTGCTGAATTTCATTTTTTATTTTTGTAAACCAAGTGTGTGGCATTAGCCTTGTAAGTAATAGTTTCTTACAAAGGAAAAATAGTGTCAGAGGTGTGGTGAGGAGGCCGAAGATACTAACACAACATTGGTTGCCAATATTTGTTGTCTTTGTGGTTTTCTACATTTGCTTGATGTGGCCTTTGTGAAGTTTCTGATAGGTTTGTGCAAGAAAATATTTAATAAAATCAAAATTAAGGTAATGAGGTTTTCCTTTAAAGTAAGTCTTTTCTCAAATTAGCCTCGAGGTTTGCCTTTGAAATTCAGCGAACCCAATGAATTTCCTTTTTTATTTATTTGAGATTTGGTGTGTATATATAGATAGATAGATAGATATTCAATATTTTGAAATTTATATATAGAAAAAGGTAATGCCAAAATTTATCCAAATTTCATCAAAAATTCACATTTTATCCAAATTTCATGGTCGCTAACTCTGAACTCAAAATTGAGCCATGTGATAGAGGCATCAAGAGTGTCAAAATTCGTGGTTCTATGAGGCATATTTGTGGAAGAAAGAAAGAACAGTCAGTTCTGGAACAGGACGTTTTGCAGGTTCTGAGCCCAGATGCAGGATACGACAATCTTTCCACTTAGATTTCATTTAGAAATGATTGGGATATGAGATAGACTAATCTGTCATAGTTTCTTGTCTAAATGAAGTTATAAAAAAATGCCAGACAAACATACAACCTGACATGCTAAGACAGGTTCTTGTTTATAAACATTGACCAAAACCTTTTACTAAATGCTCTCTCTCTCTCTTTGTTGGGAAGGAGGGTGGGAACATGGCATTGATTTTCTTGCCCTATCAAGATTTCAATTTTATTTTGCTATGTACAGACCAAGATATACTTTCGATTTTGTTTTCAAACTTTTATACCCTAACCTCCAATTACGGCATTATAATATAATAAATATAAAAGGGTAACAGGGCTACCAACTCAGTCATATGCAAAGTCTGTATTTTCACATGCTTATATGCTTTCATTTATATCAACACTACCAATAATCTCCATAGGAACACAATCCATCTCTAAAATGATGGAAGTGAATTTTATCTCTCACAATAATGTCTCATTCAACAATCTTGGACATAAATTTAATGGCCATATGGCAGTCACCACATACACGGAGGTTCTTGGTAATCTGTATAGGTGTCCCAGAGCTTGTGCTAATAAGCCCAAATGCTATGGCCAGCTTCTCATTGTGGGTATAAAGAACATCTTCCTTCTCTTCTTCCTCAAAATTATGAAGCACAAAACTCCTGTCAAGCATATACCCTGAATCTTTCATCTTCCCAGCCAATAAATCCACCATTGAATATATCCACACTGATTGTTTGTGTGATCTGTCTCCAACAACAAATTAGTGGACTATGTTCTTGACCTCGATCCAGCTGCATCCTGGGCTCTTTTTCAATTAAGTGTCTTTAATCATTGCTCTCACCTTCATCACTTCATCCCACCTTCCAGACGTAGCATATATGTTTGACAACAGTACATAGTTTGCAGCATTATCAGGCTCTAATTTAATAAGATGTTTTGCAACATATTTTCCTAGCTTAATATTGTGGTGAATTCTGAAGGCACCAAGCAGTGCCCCCCACACACTAGCATCAGGTTCTATTGGCATTTTCCTGATAAAGTTGAGCGCCTCTTTCATGTGCCTAGATCGACCAAGAAGATCAATTGTGCAAGCACAGTGCTCCAGGGTAGGCGCAATGCCATAATCTTAACTCATGCATTCGAAGAATCGAAGGCCCTCATCCACAAAGCCTGCACGACTGCATGCAGATAAGATACTAATGAAGGTGACATGGTCTGGCTTTATTCCTACCTGTTGCATATGGGTGAAAAGTTCAGTTCAAAACCGCTCCTAATAATATAATCATGGATCCACTTATCTTGTTTCAGATCTGCTAAATGGGCACATGTTGATAACACACTAACTGTGGTAATTACATTGGGTTTGATGTCTGCCAGCTGCATTTTCTGAAAAATACCTAAAGCTTCATTGGAAAATCCATTCTAGGCTAACCCAGAAATCATTGCACTCCAGGAAACCACATCCCTTTTAGATGTTTTGTCAAAGACTTGGCATGCTTCTTCTACACAGCCGCACTTGGAGTACATGTCAACCAGGGCAGTTCACACATAAACATCAGACTCAAAGCCATTGACGATGATATCATGATGAATCTCTTTTCCCTCTTGCAGAGCTGATAGCACAAAACATGCCTTGAGCACAATAGGAAAGGTTAAATCGTCTGGCTTTATCCCTTCTTGTTGCATTTGATAATACAGCCTTAGGACCTCCTCACATAGCACCTTCCTGGCATATTCTCTGATGATGAAATTCCATATAATCACACCTCATTCATGTATTTTTTCAAACACAAGTTTGAATCCTAAAAACAAGTTTTCCTCAAATCCATTTATCAGGATGTGGGCATGAAATTGTTTGCTCTTTGATAACGCACGAATATCTACACAAGCTTGCAAAAGAGCAGCGTAAGTATCGGAATAAATTGGTAGACCTCGATGGATTCTTTCATGTAAAATGCCTAATGTTTCCTTCAATGAACCATCCTTGCATTTGCTGCGGAGGTTGTTGGTAGTGTTTAGTGTGGTTCAGGAACAGAGGATGAGAATATTAACAATGGTAGGAGTGAGAATGTTGGCATGCACGGTACAGATGTAAGTCTTGGAGTACTCTGTAAGAAACCCATATAACATGTTTACTCCAAAATCATGATAACTTAGAAAATATTGTGTGATTGCTGCATGAGAAATCTTGAGCGAAAATACAACTCAAGAAGGTGGGATTTATCTAAATAATATTTTTTTTAACTATTTTTTAGTTTCCGTCGGAAGAGAGACGTTTAGGTTTCATCGGAAGAGCGACAGTATAAACATAGGACGAGAGTTTCTAGATCCGTCGGAAGAGTGACGCTAAAACTGTCGGAACAACGACGCTTTAAACGTCGGAAGAGCTAGCGTTGGAATTGCGAAATTATTTTGAAAACTTGATAAACATCAGAAGACCGACAGTTAAGGGTTTTCGGAAGACCGATAGTTATGGATCGTTATGGAACATCGGAAGATCGGCAGTTATGGATCGTCGGAAGACCGATGGTTTAATTGATGTCGGATTTGCAACGATTTTGATTACGTCGGTAGAATGATAGTTTGGCTAATGTCGGAATAGCGATGCCTTTGATGACGTCAGAATAGCGACGCCTTTGATGATGTCGGAATAGTGATGATCGAGATAACATCGGAAGAGTGACAAACGTCTGGAAACGTTGGACAATGTGTCGCTATTCCAACACTTTATTGAAGTGTCGGAATTGTGACGTAATGGCTAACCACATTTTTCCCCACCACAAACTGTCACTCTTGCGACACCTATGTGTCGGAATAGCGACGAATTCGCAGTCGGAAATTGGGCCAAATGTGTTGGTGTGTCATTAAAGAAGGTGTCAATGAAGCCCACAGCAGTAGTGTAGAGAATAGTGATGATAATGGAACTATGATGAAAATGGGGCAAAGGGCCATGATAGCAATGATGTCAGCATGGAAGATATAAATGAGGCAGAAGAAGGCAGTGAAGAAGAAAATAGTTCAAAAATCCATGATGACAGTGATAAAACACAAATCAATGGATCAGATGAGGAAATGATCGACAATGAAACAAAGATCAAGAACAATGATGAAGTCAATAAATCAAGAAGCCAGGACATCAATAAGGAAAATAATGATGAAATACATAGCAAAAATGATGATAGCAAAGGGTTAGCAAGGCAAACATCAGTGAGGCAAAGGTAAATGAAGAAAGCATTCATGAAAAGGCAATAGGCCTGATGACAAAGACGCCTATGAGAAATATGGTGGAACGAAGGTGGAAAAGAAGGAAGATAAAATTGGTAACCCGCCTAATCCATCCCCTACAAGCCTCACAAAATTAATAAGCAAGACAAATCCAAGTTTTGGGAACTTTTTGTAAACTTTGGATATTTTACTGTTTTTAAGGGCCAAGGGTGCAGCACCCTTGGTGCTGCACTTTTTTCTCAGGCATCCATTGGTGGAAAACTTGGAATTTTTGTTTCCTTGGGCCACAGACATCATTCTGACCAAGTTTCAGATCATTTGGATCAATTTTGGACCTCTAAAAGATTAAAAAACATGCAAAAAAACACCTTCTTTCCCATTTTTCAGGGTTGGCGTTGCGCCCTTAGAAGCCTTGGAAGTTTTGACATTATAATAGGTAAATGAAGTCTAATTAGAAAAATAAGGGAATTTTTGGAAATTAGACTCAACCATATTTCCAACGAGCTATCATGGCGCTCGTTCTAACATCGGGAAGGCCTTCAAAACCTAGCTGCAAGATGACCCATTTTTCTAGTGCAGGCGTTGCACCCTTGGATCTCACTGCTGCACCCTTGCCTATAGAAGTCTTGGGAGAATTAATTTTTGGGTAGGTGAATGAATTCCATTCTGAAAAATAAAGGTATTTTTGGAAACTATACTAGAAAATCATTACAATGAGCTATCGTGGAGCTCATTTGGACACCGAGAAGGCCTCCAAATCTCAGCTAGAAAACAGGGAATTTTTCCTAGTGCAGATGTTGCACTTTTTGTCAAGTCATCCTCAAGAGGTAAAGTTTACATTTTTGGAAACTGCAGCTCAATTGCAACATGCTCACCAAATTTCAGGTCATTTGGAGTTGATTTGGCCTTCCAAAAGGGTCAAAAACACCCAAAATTTGACCTTTCTGCCATGTTTACAGGGCTAGCGCTGCGCCCTTAGCAGTCTTGGGAGATTGAATTTTAATGGAAACCAAATGGAAAACCAAAAGAATTTTTGGAAATTATACTCGACAAGCTTTCCAACGAGCTACATGGAGCTCATTCCGACACCGGGAAGGCCCTCAAAATTCAGCTACAAGGTGACCCAGTTTTCCAATGTAGGCGCTGCGCCCTTGGCCTGGAAATGCATCCTTGAATCGCAACACTGCACCCTTGCAAACAAAAAGTGAACAAAACACACTGGGATATTTTTGGAAGTTTTTGAGGGCCTCAAAGTCAGTTTTCTTTGCTAAATTTGGTTGAGAAGATATTTTTCATTTATCTCATTAGATATTTTGTGCCTTGGGCCTTGCATGGTCACAAAGGAAAAAATTGATATTTATGAGAAATCAATGGCTTCTAGAAGCCTCTAGGGTTTTATCACTTCCTCATTTTCAAGTTAAATACTACATGAGGGCTTCATTATTCTTGTTGGCTCTTGGTTGGTTTTCACTTGTTGAACTGAGCATAGGCTCTAACTTGTAAAGAGTTTTTTGGCCTTGGAGCCTTGCAATATTTTTGGACTGAATGACAATGGAGACAAGCACTTTGCAGGATTCATGAACATGGAAAATGGTAAATTTTTTTCTTATTTTGTCTTCATCTTCTTATGTTTACATGTTTTTTCATCTTTCCCTTACATTTGAACAGAAATTTTAGCTTAAGGTTTGTTGTTTAAGCTCATTAAGTCTGTCTACTTCTTTTGCTTTCATGTCTTCCTCTTCTATGTCAGTTTAGAGAATTCTTAGTTTCTCTCTAGACCCAATTATGATTTTTATCTCAAGAATGATCAAATAGAGTCAGTACCAAAGAGGTTTATGGTTAGCCCTGCCCTTTGGAAGAACTTAAACATTGTTTTTGAGGTCTTTACTTCGAAGTATTGTTGATTGGGTTTAGCTGAAGAGGTCTATGATTCTCCATGCCCTTTTGATAATCTTAAATAGTTGCTTTGGAGGTATTTTTAGCTTGATTAATGAAGTAAGGAGTTCCCTCTTCTTTTGATCTCTGCCATATGTTTATCTTACATATTTTATTATCTGAAGGTAGATAATTAGAGAGGTTAGGAGTTCCCTTCTCTCTAGGGTTTACTGGATTGTTGCCTTGATGGTTGCTTGCTAGGGTTTGGTCAAAGAGTTATTGGTGTGCCCTGTCTTTGATTATTTCCTCTTGTTTAGTAGTCTTAAATGCCCTCCTAGTTATAGTATTTGACAAAGGATTCTTAACTACCCTTTGCCCTACTTTGTTCACAATTTATTGTTGACTTCACTCATCTCAGCCTTGAAGATCCATTTAGCCTTATTATACTTGCCCTCCGAAGAATACTTGACCTATTGTTGTACCTTTAAGACCTATTGCAGACTCCATAGCCCAATGGTCTAAACCTCTCTTACTCTATCTTTTTTCCTCGACAACCTACCCAGCCAAACAAATCAAACAAACAAACTCTAATCCTTATAACTAGCCTAAAATCAAAACCCTAATAACTATCAAAGATTACATATTTCACACAAACATAGAGAGAGCTCTCTTTGAGTCCAGGAAGGCTAGGTCCTAGGACTCGAAATATTGGTTTGATGTTACCCCTGTTGATTTTTTCTGCCAATATAACAAATTACGGGGACCTAACACTGCCTACCTACCACATTATCCATGTAAGAAATTGTGAACTTCTTTGTAAAGAGGTTGATCACTCTATGGAATAGTTAAGATAGAGTTCTAAGTTGTGGGTTGATTGGTCCAATCGTTGGCCACACCTTCATTTCTATGTTCATTTGACATCAAGTAATAAAAACCTGATTGCTCATCTTTTTATGATTTAATTCTGTGTAACATAGTTAGTTTTTATTTCAAGCAACATGAGCTGGTTGAGACGGGCCAACCAACTCAGCCACTCTTGCCTCTATTTTTCAGTAGTATGTAGCGTAATATTTGTACTTCCATTTAAAGTGTATGTGCATGATCATACCTTTTAGTTGTATTTAAATTTTTCTTCCATCCCTTTTCATAAGAAGGTTGTATGACCACTTGTTTATAACTAAATTTTCCACTCATCCTTTAAAAGTGTGACATAATATAGATCAATTTTTCATCCTTTTTTTAGAAAGAAAAAACATCAATTTTCATTAAGATGAAAATTGTTTACATGTATCTAATTTTCACATATAATTGCATATGCAATCCAGATCTGTGGAGAAGCCACATTTAAATTGGCACACCTGACAAAATGATTACACCTCAAAAATGAGACCCTAGGTGTCCTCACAAAAAAAAGTAAAAAAAGAGCAAAGATACGTCAGCGTATCTCATAAAAAACATGAAATATACAAAATAAGATGGGCCAAAATATCCGATCCTAAACTCACAGGAGCACAAATACAAATTCAAAGACCTCAAATAACAAAGCAGAGGGTATTGAACAAAGCGAGGTGGCAACATACCATAAACGAAGCCATGAAACAAATCCATGGCATACATCTACAGATCCTGACCCGAAGGAACCCACAACAGGTTGTAGCAACAACTAATTGTGTCCAAAATCCTAGAGACAGTGACAGCTACATAAAGCCCAGCGAGGAAGCCAATAAGCAAAGGCATCAGAAATAAATCCATCAAAAAGAGGGGAAAACCTCACGACAATGTTGGGTGTGTGTTATATTCTTTCCACGACTAGAATGAGGTGTGAAGCGGGGGGTAAAATGGGGGCGGTATCCCCCTACACTTGTGCAAGCCGCAGCAAGGGGGTCACGGGGGGGGGGGAACGCAACCCCCTATTCTGGGCCTTTGCATGGGGGCAGTAGACCTCCAACATGGGGTTTGGGGCACCACCCCGAGAAATTATTTTTTTGACCCTATATTAGGTGGGTGGACCCACCTATGGTTTTGTGCATGCGTTTGCACATGGTTTTTGGCATGATGGTTTTCTGCTCATGGTATTTTGTAGATTCGGTCTAGGGAACTATGGTTATGTTCTAATCCAAGGTTCATAGATAGGGGTTTATGAATGCTTCGACATGTATATATATGTGTTATAACATTGAAAAGAATATAATGAAAAATCAAGATGGTATTCCTTGTTTGGGATCAAGAGGAAAATCTCAGTGTATAATGTTTTATGCTCTCACTATTGTTTATTTTCTATTTTTAAGAACTCGTTTGCAGATAATTTCAGTACATGGTTAGAACCTACAAATGAAGCCCAAAAAAATAGGCATTCGTGAGAATGGTAATAGATTCAATTCACTTAGCATCGTCCATTTCACCAGAATGGTAATAGGTTCACACTTACATCGATTAGGTTATGCTACACTAAGTGATTCCATCTATTAGAGCTTGGTCTCAACTATTCTTCAAAAGGTCCACATATTTCTACATTACCTACATTCTGTAGGTTTTAACCCTGTACAGAAATTATCTGCAAAACATAAAACATAAAACAAATATACACAAAGATTTTCCCCTGGATCCCAAGTCGGGACCACCAGCTTGATTTTTCATTATATTCTTTTTAGTGTTACAAAACATATATATACATGTCGAAGCATGCATAAACTCCAATCCATTAACCCTGGATTAGAACATAACCGTAGTTCCCTTGATTGGATCTACAAAATACCAGGGGCCAAAAAACCATCATGTCCAAAAACCATGTGCAAACCCATGCACAAAACCATGGGCGGGTCTGCCCACCGAAATATAAAGTCCAAAAAAAATTTCCCGGCCCGCTGCTGCCCCCCTATGACCCCCCTTCTACGATCGGCACAACGTAAAGGGTTAACTATCACCCCCCTTGTGACCCCCCCCCCCCCCCCCCCCGCGGTGCGTGACTAGTCGTGGAAAAAATATAGCACATACCCAACATTCTCCTACCAGGGAAGACCAGGGGGTCAACCATTCTCTGCAACCAAACTTCTTCCTTGCTTGCATGAGTGGCTGTCATGTATTCTACCTTTGTAGTTGAAAGAGCCACTATATACTTTCTTTTACTCATCCAAATGATTGCACCTCCAAATAGGCTAAACACATACCCACTTGTAGATCTTCTTTGGTCTAGATCTCCAGCCCAGATTGCATCAACAAAACCACGAATGTCCAACACTCTTTACAATCCTGGTCTTCCCTGGTAGCACAAGCCATAATCACTAGTTCCACGCAAATATCTGAAAACTCGCTTCACTGCTCTCCAATGTTCCTTCCCTGGGTTTGACATAAACTTGCTCAATACTCCCACTGCATGTGAAATGTCTGGTCTAGTACAGACCACTGCATACATCAGGCTACCTGCTTATCATTCAAAGAAAAAGCACATTGATGTTCAATATCACTATGTGAGATATATGGTTGAGGCTAAAAGGGTGTTGCTGGTCAAAGTGGACACTTTGAAGAATGTTGTAGATGCATTGACGAAGTCTGTGAGAACTCAGAAGTTCTCTTGGTGTAGAGAAACAATGGGTGTTGCAAAGTTGGGCAAATGACTCAGCTCTCCTGTGGCCCCCTGCGGAAAGAAAACAACAAGTGGGAGAATGTTGGGTATGTGTTATATTCTTTCCACAACTAGTCACATGCGGGGGGATCACAGGGGGGTGATAGTTCCCCCTGTACGTTGTGCCGGGTGCAGCAGGGGGGCAGTAGCCCCCCCTGTTCGGTGTGTGGGGCAGCACCCCAGGAAAACTTTTTTGGACCCTATTTTTCGGTGGGCGTACCCGCCCATGGTTTTGTGCATGGGTTTGCACATGGTTTTGGGACATGATGTTTTTTTGGCCCCTCGTATTTTTAGATCCGATCAAGGGAACAACGGTTATGTTCTAATCTAGGGTTAATGGATTAGGGTTTATGTATGCTTCGGCATGTATATATATGTGTTGTAACACTAAAAGGAATATAATGAAAAATCAAGCTGGTTGTCTTGATTTGGGATCCAGGGAAAAATCTCTGTGTATATCTGTTTTATGTTTTATGCTCTCGCTATTGTTTATTTTCTGTTTTTCAAGACAAAGATTGAGGTGTAAATTATGGTAAATGGATAATGATTAGGTGTAGTTTATATTCAATAAAACGAAACAAAAGAGAAACTTAGGAAAAATTTTGTGATATCTTTAAAACTTGTTGGAGGAATCACCACACCTCTATGGAATTTGTAATTTCCACCTTGGCGATCCTAATTACCGGTTTGGGAAATTTACCAAAACCTGTCGGTTTTGGTGTAATGACAAACCTCTCCATGGTATAAGAGACTGGACCCATGTGCAATCCCCCTGAGGTGTTTTTGATGGGGGGGTGTTGGAGAAATCACCACACCTCTCTATGGAATCCATAATTTCCACCCTGGGGATCCTTGTTACCAGTTTGGAAAGTTTACCAAAACCCGTGGGTTTCACTGTAGCGACGTCACCTCTTCAAAACCAAAAATACGATAGCTTAGGAATAATTTTGTTCTATCATTGTAACCAACAACACAACAACTTAGGAAGAATTTTGTTATATCATTTCAGAAACCAACAACAAAGAAACTTAGGAAGGATTATTTTATATCATTGAAACCAACAACATAGAGGCTTATGAAGAATTGTGTCATTTCTTTTATTGTGGTGACACTTATGGTAATTGGATATATTGAGGTGTAGTTTACAATAAACCTGACAACAAAGAACCCTATGGAGAATTATATTATATCAGTTAAACCAACAACATAGTATCTTATGAAGAATTATGTGTTTTTCTTCGAAGCGTTGCAACTCATCTATGTAACATATTTATAATTTCGTTAGATTTAAAAATTCATTTTACCTAATAACTTAGGAAATGGTTATATTGTTGCTCCAAGACACCTATAAATAGAGACATTTAGGTGCACTTTATATTCAATCATACAACCCAAAATATCAGCTGATGAAGAATTGTGCTATTTTCCTTTTAGGGTTGGAACTCATCTACATAATAAACCTTCCAAAAACATTTTTCCCAATGAATTAGACAATGTTGCAATAATATGGTGAGAATTTATAGATGGGGTCACAATGTGCTATAATGTTATATGTCAGGGCTCAAATAACGTGTTTTGAAATATATTTCATTTATTATATTTGGAAGGATTTGGTTATATTTGGAAGAGAAAAACCAACCATAAGTGTTTTATCCATAATATCAACTTATATTTATGTAAAGTTTCGCAACTCTCTCAACAAACATGAAAAAAAAACTTCATCTTCATTTTCAAAACAAAAAATTTCCAATAAAACTCAACATTGAAAAAAAAAATTGCAATTTGTCCTTCTGTGTAGTGTATCCACCTTGATTTGTTTTGGTGTCCCCTTCCCTAGTTTTTGAGGTATTATCTTTAGAGACACGAATAATTACTTCCAGAGGGGTCCACTAGTACAATGATCATTGCTTCAAAATTAACTAGAAATGGTTGTGACTGACAACCATAATTTATATTACCTATGGGCAGTGGATTTTAGTTCACTTTTCTTCATGGAATGTGAAAATGAAGGATTTACCCTGATCTTAGAAATAAAATATGGCACATGAACATCTGAACGTTAGGGTCACAATTGAAAATAACATTAACTACATTTGAAATCATTACAACTCGATAAGTAAGAGAGTAGAGTCCTCGTGCTTACACAAGGATTTAAAACAAGTAAGATAGAATTGACAAGAGGTAGCTCTTAGGATGGATTTTGATTAATAATAGAGCTTTATATTTGAATGGAAGATTTTGTGAATATATTTATTCAGATATTTATCTTTCATATCCATCACATAAATTATTTAAATTACTCAATTGTTTATAACCCACTAATGTGACTGGAAATGGGTAGGAAATTTAAACGATTTATGTCATGGATAAAAAAGATAAATGTCTAAAAAAATTTATGTGAAGCCTACAATGAAAAATTTCGCAACTAGCTATGAATGAAGAATGTTGCAACTGTCTAGGAATGTGATTATAAAGTTTTCCGACTATAGTAATTACTCTTCACGTGATGAAGCCTTCCTTCAAACCTTGGCATACCTGCTCCACTACTCACTCACCCCACTGCAGTTGGCATAGATTCTCTCCAAGAATTTAAAATGTTCAATATCTGGAAACTATTTTAACTCAAATCACATCCTAAAATATCCTAATCTTGGTTATTTGGGCCATACCCTATATGCTCATCAGCTTAAGACAAATAGAAGCACACAACTCCTCCAAAGATACTAATGTTTCAAGACTTCGCAGCTCCTCCAATTCTATGCACATGCTAATGTTCAACATTTGAAGATTTTCATGGCCACAAAGCCCTCCTATATTCCTCAATTCAACACTAATTTTATTATTGTTGCTGGAAATGCTCCAACCTCCACGAGGTCACTAAAGTCTTTTTTTTTATGACGATTCATCATTCATCACTCTTATTTTTAACTTTCTTAACTGAGTCAACATTATAATGAATTAGACAAATATTTTAATCCCTGGAAAAAGTAGAGCTCTAGTTCCTCCAAGCTCCTTAGATTACCTAAGGAAGGTGGTAGCATTTTCATCACTTTTCTTATTAAGTACAGAATTCGCAAACTACTTGGATCTCCAAAGGAAAATGGTAGAAACTGCAAGCTGGAGCAATTTTATAAGTTAATATGCTCTATATTCCTTAATTTCCCAAATGAATCTGGGAGCATCGCAAAATGGAAGAATATGGTGTAATCAATACGTTGGAGGTCTCTTAAATTTACAAAAGAATATGAAAGTCTCTTCAAACAGTAGCACCCTGACAAGCTAATAAATTGGGGATTAATTAAGTTTTCAAATGAATCTATAAGAATCTTCAAATTTGAACATTGGATCACATGAATATGTTGCAGATTAGTTATTCTTCCAAAGGGTTGTGGAAGAATCTCCTAGTTGGAGCAATCAGATAAGTGAATATATTGAAGATTAGTTAAGTTTCAAAAGAAAGTTGGAAGTGTCTGTAAATAGGAGAAATGGGAAAAGTTAATATGTTTAAATTTAATTAAATTTCCAAAATAATATGGGAAGAACTTGCAACATGGAGAAATTGGATAAGTTAATATGTTTGAGATTATTCATGTTCCCAAACGAATCTGGAAGCATCATCAATTTGGAGCAAAAATCCAAGTTAATGTGATGAAGGTTTGCTAAATTATGAAGCGAATCTCGAAGAATCTGCAAACTGAAGCACTACAAAAAGTCAATATGTTGAAGGTTTATCAAGTTCCATAGATAATTTGGTAGTGTTGGTCTTCAAGAGTTGTTAAACATTCAACAAATGAGAAAAAAATGCATAAAACAAAGAAATTGAATCACACAAATTTACACGACATAATTTATGTGGTAAAGGTCGTTGAATCCACTAGCACCCAAAAAAATAATTACTAGTTGAACAAGCAAAGCACTGTTTCTCAAAAAGTCAAGAAATTCAGATAATATTTTTTTGACAACGATTTTTTTGAAAAAAATTGGAATAGGGTTTGAAGATTTTTTTTTTTTGAATTTTTAGTTTGAAAATAAATTGAGCAAAAATTGAAAGCAGAAAGAGAAACCCTAATTGTAAGAATGTAGACCTGAAATTTAAAAAAAAAAACCCTAGTTGAAGGAAAGAAACCCTACAAACAAGATTTGTAAAAGAAATGGAAAAAATTATGGATTCTAAATTCGAGGTGGAGAAGTTCACTAGCAAGAAGAATTTTTCCTTATGGAAACTGAAATTTAGGGATTTATTGGTGCAACAAGGGTTGCAAAAAGAATTAGATGAGATTATGAAGAAACCTACTAGCATGAAAAATTTGGACTAGGAGGAGTTTGATGCTCGAGCTCTCACTACCATCAGGTTATGACTAGCGGATGAAGTTCTCTTCAATATCGTTGAAGAGAAAATAAGTGCAGGTCTATTGGGAAAACTAGAAACGTTGTATATGAAAAAATATTTAACCAACATAATTTAATTGAAAAGAGAATTGTATAGTCTTCGGATGAAGGAGGATACAAAATTGCAGAGCATTTAAATGTTTTTAATACACTTATTTTCCAATTGTCAGACATGGAAGTTAGAATTCAGGAAGAAGACAAAACTATTACCTTGATCTATTCTCCTCCCATGTCATGGGACCACTTGATAACTTCAATTAGTTTGAGAACTACTAAGTCTTTCAAATTTGAATCAGTTGTGGGAGCTTTGTTATCTGAAAAAGCACAGAGGAAACCCAATATTGAAATAGCTGCATCAAAAGCCATGGTAGCCAGAGGTCGGTCAAAAGAAAGAAGGGAGAAAGCAAGGGGTTCTTCCAGATCAAAATCAAAGGGAAGAAGTGTAAAGCTAAATGTTGGTACTGCAACATAATTGGACACCTCACGAACGATTTTTGGAAATAGAATGAGTTCGAAAACCTGAAGAAGGAATAAAATCAAGTTGATTTAGGTATGGTTGATGAAGTTTTATCTGTTGAAGTAGGAATAGTAGATGAAGCCTTACCTATTTGTAATGTCTCTCAGAATTTTGAAAATTTCCTTTTAGACTCTGGCGCTTCTCATCACACGAGTCCAGACAGAAATTGGTTTACTTCATATGAAGTTGTGAATGGTAGTTCTGTGTTTATGGGAGAGAATTTATCTTGTGAGACTGTTGGGATGGGAAATATAAAAATTAAAATATATGATGATACAGTTAGAAAATTAACTAATGTTAGACATGTACCTGAGTTGAGGAAATTTTTATTTCTTTGGGAGTGTTGGACTTGGATGCTTACAAGTTTATAGGTCAAAATGGAACAGTAAAGGTATCAAAAGGTGCCCTTGTTGTTATGAAGGAAGAAAAGGTCGGAAATATTTACAGACTCAGAGGAAGTACTGAAGTCAGTGAGGCAGCTATTGTATCAGAGAAATCATAAGAAGGTAATCATATATGGCATCAATTGGTGGGTCATGTGAGTGCAAAAGGTCTTCAGGTACTGAGGAACGCAAGTTGCTTCCTGATTTGAAATCCTTGAAATTGGAATTTTGTAAACATTGTGTGTATGGAAAACAATGTAAAGAAATATTTAAAACTCGAAGTCATAATAGTAAAGAAATTTTTGATTATCTCCATTTTGATATTTGGGGACCATTTCCTACTGTGTCTTATGGAGGTGCATTATATTTCTTAACATTTTTTATCATTTCTCCTGGAAAGTTTCTTTCTATATGTTGAAAAGGAAAGATGATGTATCTAATTTTTTTAAACAATTTAAAGCTATGGTGGAAACGAAAACATGAAAATCAATTAAATGTTTAAGATCTGACAATGGTGGTGAATTTACTTCTTTATAATTCAAACAATACTGTAAGGATGAAGTGATTTTTAGACATAAATTTTTTTTTTATACTAAGCAAAATGGCGTTGCTAAACATATGAATCAGAATCTTATGGAAAGAGCCATAAGCATGATCAACAATGCTAACCTGCAAAAGGAATTGTGGGAAGAAGTAGTATCTACTACTTGTTACTTGGTAAACACATCACCTTCAGTTGCCATTAATTGTAAAATTCCTGAAGAAGTTTGGTGAGGTCAGTCTTGTGATTATTCACATCTAATGATTTTTGGTTGTGATTCCTATGCTCTTATTTCAAAGAATCAACGTTCAAATTAGACCCAAAATCAAAATTTTATGCCTTTGTTGGGTATGATTATGAAGTGAAAGGATACAGGTTGTGGGATCCTTCTTCATGAAATATATTCATTATTAGAGATGTAACATTTGATGAATCTTCTCTTCTAAAATCAAATGTTGAAAAATTTGAACAGGAACAGGGATTTCTGAATCAACAAATTCTATTGGAGGCTAAATCTTTTCTATAAATTCAAAAGGAAGGAGATACTTTTGAAGAAAAAGGTGACAAAGAATAACCAAAGGAAATTGTAGAAGTTCAAGAACCAATTCAACAATGAGTCACTCTAAGAAGGTCTACAAGGGAAAGAAGAACACCCAAAAGGTATGAATATTCTGCTTCATATTTTGCATTGATTATTGAAGATGCAAAACCTTCTTGTTATCATGAAGTTGTGTATGATGCAAAGAGTGAAAAATGGAAAAATGCTATGCAAGAATAAATGGATTCCTTAGCCAAAAATAGTACCTGGGATCTTCTAGAACTTCCTCAAGGGAGAAGTGTTGTTGGATGAAAATGGGTCTTAAAATTGAAACAGAAAGTTGATGGAAGTATCGAAAGGTATAAGGCAAAATTGGTTGGAGAAATGTATTCTCGAGTTGAAGGTATTGATTTTCATGAGATTTTTACAGTAGTCACAAAACTTGTTCCTATTCATACTGTGTTACCACTAACTGCATTACGTGACCTTGAGTTAGAACAATTATATTTTAAAACAACTTTTATTCATGATTATTTGAATGAAGAGATATATATGGAACAACCAAAAGGTTCTGTACAAGGTTGCAACAGAAGATTAGCTTGCAAGCACAAGAAATCATTGTATGGCCTGAGGCAGTCTCAGGCAATGGTACAAGAAGTTTGACTCCTTCATGGTGAGCCAGAATTTTATTAAAAGTGAGTATGATCATTGTATATAATTCCAAAGTTTCAAATGAATATTCATTATATTGGTTTTGGATGTTGACGATGTACTTATTGTGAGAAAAAGCATGGAAGAAATCAAGAGGTTAAAGGCTCGTCTCTCTAGGAAGTTTGATATGAAGGAACTTGGAGCGGAAAAATATATATTGGGCATGGAGATACACTGAGATAGGAATAATAGTAAGCTTTGGTTATGAAAACATATGTATGTGAAGAAAGTACTTGAAAAGTTCGGTATGGACAATGTGAAACCCATTAATGTTCCATTAGATTCCCATTTTAAGCTTTCTTTGGTTTTGAGTCGTAGAAATGGTGAAGAAAAGAAGTATATTTCACATGTACCATATGCAAATGCGGTAGGAAAATAATGTATGTGGTGGTATCTACAAGACCTGACATTTCACATGGAGTTGGAGTTGTGAGTATATTCATGGAAAATCAAGGGTAATAACATTGTTGAGTAGTGAAATGGGTGCTTCGGTATTTGAGAGGCGCAAGTGACCATTGCATCATATTTAATAGTAGTGAAGGATTAGTCAATGCATATGTGGATGCTAATTATGCAAGTGATTTGGACAAAAGGAGATCTACTACAAGTTATGTTTTTACTCTTGAAGGTGTTGCAATCAGTTGGATGTCAAAGCTTTAAGAAACATTTACTTTGTCCACTACTAAAGTAGAGTATATAGTTTCTTTAGATGCCTGTAAAGAGGAAATCTGGTTAAAATGTCTACTTGATGAGATTGGAAGGATACAGGAGAAAGTGAATGTGTTTTGTGAGAGTAAGAGTTCTATTGATTCGGCTACAAATCCAACTTATCACAACAAGACTAAGCGCATTGATGTAAGGTATCATTTTGTGAGACATGTGATCAATGGCGGAAAAGTAGCTCTAAGGAAGGTCCATACATAGGAGAATTATGCAGTCGTATTCACGAAGGTAGTTATAATAGAAAAGTTGTGATGGTGTTTGGCTTCTCTTGGATTGTAGAAGAGATGATGAATGTGCATGGGCAAGGGATTAGGAAAATTGTTGTTAAGGTGGAGTTTGTTGAAACGTGACAACAAATTAAGTAATTAATGTAATTATGGGAAAATTTAGTTTATTATCGGTGAGTGAGATGTATAATGAGTTATGTAATGAAGTAGCCCATATTAATTAGGATTGTTCGAGAGGCTTGTTACAATAGAGAATCATTATTGATTAATAAAATTTTGCAATCCCTTGGCCCGTGGAGGTTTTCTTGACACACTTTCAATATGTTTTCATGTAAATTTGTTGTGTTTACTTGTGTGTATTTTCAATAGTTATTATATTTATTTCTTTTTTAGTTACTCCAAAGACCAACAGGCAGTGACTCGAATCCTCTACAGTACTTTAACTCCAACTTTTTCAAGAACAATAAAACACAGAATTCATTTGGCAAAAGTTTTGGATCTTCAAATCGCCTAGGCATTGGACGGTGCAACACAAATTTTTCAACATACTCCAGCTTCTCGAATAATTAATATACCACCGTAAATTTCGAAGTCCCTCAACTACGGAGGTGCTCAACTACGGAAGTGCTGCAATGTTCAAATTTTGAAAGTGGGTTTAACCTCATAGAAAGATTAAAAAAGAAAAGAAAAAATCAGCAGCAACAATCCTCGAGTCCAGAAATTACTTAAAAAGAGGAGAAGTGAGCCACTCAGACTATGAAATGGAGTTATTTATCTGTGAAAGATAAAATTAAGGGTTATGTATGATGTTTTCATAAATATAAAGAGTTTAGGTTTTAGGTAATGCACAACTTCTGTTTATAATATTTAAAGTATATTTATTAGTGGTAATAATAATTATTCTTAATTCATGTTTAGTTGTGTTGGTGTTATACTGAAATATATGTATAATTGTGAGATGGAAATTATACTTATTTATATATGTTTTTTATTGCAATATATTTTTAATGGTTATTTATATCTTATAATGTGTGTGTGTTTTTATCTATTATGTTATTTTTATAGTGTGATATATACTAGAAATGTTTAAAAATTGTGTTTATCTATTATTCTAGTGTTATAGTGTGGTATATGCTAGAAATATTTAGTTTTTAAAAGGAAACAATATATATATATATAATGAGTGTTATTTGTCTAATTAAGTGAAAGCCATAATTTTTTTTGCATTATTGATGTTAAATTTTTATGTCCATGTTATATAGTGATATGTGACTATTTGATATTTATTTTTTTGTTTTTTTTATAGGAATTTTCATCATATAAATAACATAACTAGATATATGATAATGTAATAAGCCAAATTTGTTACTATGTGGTCCTCATCATTATATGCAATCCCAAATTACTTTAAAAATTGTTATTACAACACCTAAATCTAGAACGTTTTTTTTTTTTTTTTTTTTTTTTTTTTTTAATTTGAGAGTGTAAAATTCTCTGATCCATATCCATTATTCAAATAAAATCTTCTCGTAAATCACATAAAAAATAATAAATTCAACCTGTTTCGAACTAATGAGTGTAGTTTATCATAAGGAATGCAAATGCACAATTAAAGATTCATTGAAAAATAGAAAAAATCATAATTGAGAGAGGAAGATAAATGTCAATTGCACTACATAGTTATTATTATCCTAAATAGACTACACCAACACTTATCATTTATGGCCAGTCTTTACATTTGGACAAAATGCTTTCCTTTTCCAAAATCATGTTAATCATACATTTGCACATCAAAGATGGCTTCATCATATTCCTTTATTATATATGAAAGAAATTGGGTTATATACCTCATTTTTTGTGTTTCTCCAACTAAGATACACAATAAGCATGTTTAAATGTTGTTGAATAGGAAAACCATGACAATTTTCTCATAATGGGGAGTGATTCTTTTCTATCAAAACGATACATCCTAAACCATGGAAAACTATTTTGAATGACCTATGGTATCAAATTCATGAAGCTAACTCCCTCAACATCCATCATTAGGTGGAAAATAATGAGGTGGATGTGTTCCTACTAGATCAAGAGCCATTCACCATATGAATAGTGACTATATGGAGAGAGGAGAAGGATATAATCATGGTCACATCAACATATTTCTAATGAATTCTACATTTTACATGGATTCTACATTTCACACAAGCATACAAAGGTTATTTTGGTTTCTATTTTTCTTATTTAACTTGCCTATGTTATTCTTGTGTTACAAATTCATGAAAATCTTGCTTATAATAGACAAATTACCAGACCAATATCATCACTCCATTATATGAATTCATTTAATGTTTAATTCTGGGAATCATACACACTACACATGTGTTATTTGTTCAAGAAATTATATTTACTAAACGGACATTACATTATGTAAAACGAATTCATACAGTTATTCTTTCTAGTGGTTTAATTTATTTGTCCAACATATGTTATTGCTCTATAATTTGAATCCATGAAATGCTTGTCTATTGGATTCAATATTCTCAAATATGGAATGTGTGTTTCTAGTGTCCTTATTGGCCATGCTAGCATTAAAGTTCAAGAATATTGTATTCATGAAATCTTATGAGTGATAGTGTCCTTACTACAAAGTTATGGATTTTTACACATATTAAAATGGAATTGACATTAATTGAGTCATATCAAACATTGCAGTGTAGACAATAGTTGCAATGCATTTGCAATCATTTCACCAATGTGTTTTAACTTCTTATCCTAGATGGAAACCTTCATCCTTTCTTGTCAACAATGCTCTCATAGAGATTTGAGAGATAATGTATGCATATCTCTAAATTTGTCATTCCTCCATTCAATTATGTGTTTAATTGTTCAATTTATTTCACTTAAATATATGTTCATCCACATTATATTATCACCTAAAATTTGTGCATCCAATTATCCCAAGAGACTACTAGAAACTATCATTAATCGAGTCAAATGGTGTAATATTCCCAAATTTTCACATAATATTTGGAAGATTAGAGTTCTTAATTTTCTTAATGAATTAAGTAAATAAAAGGGTGGAGGGACCCATAATCCTCAAGATGAATAAATATCCAATTTTTATGTGTGGATGTGGATTGATTAAGCTTAGATCTACATAATAGGGTAGTAGAGAAACTAATAATGTGAATGGAGTGGAGATCATGTCTCATAAATGAGATAGATAATGGAGGTTGAAGTAGTCAACTGAGATCATGGAGGGCATATAATGTAAGGTCGTAGAGCATTCATGATGAAGTGATGGAGGAATTAGTGCAATTAATGCACACATGATGGAGTGGGTGTACATTGCATGTAGACATGATGGATGACTTGGAGAGACAATGCAGTCAAACATGGAGGATTATGTCCACATGCACAATGCAGTTTAGAGGTGGGCCAAGGCATGGGAAGGCTAATGAACTATATAAAGGATATGAAGGCAACAATGGAGGGGGGATTTTGATTATTCATTTGGAGATATGTTTAGATCTAGAATTGTCAATTCACATTCCATGATTTCTTTGTATGTTTAGCTAAGATTGCAAGTATTGTTTAGCACTGGGTGTTCTCGAGTGGGAATCCCACCTCTTTTATTGAGTATCTCTTGAAAGAGTATTGTAATTCATTCATCATCAGGCATTGGTGCCACATTATTTCCATTTTCTGCATAATGCCTACCTTTAGGAATTACGCAATTTTTGAAGATCAGTTTGGAAGGTGGAGGTTGCCTTCAGTATTTTAGTTGGAGAACTGGTGTAGGATTTTTCCTAAAACCTTGGGCTTGAAGACTAGTATTCCCAGGGCTTCATTTCAAATCTGGCATCAGGCCAAGCTTGACATCCTATCAGCAACAGTCCCATCAAGGATTGCACAGTCCATCATTGCAGATCGAAAGGAGGAAGGAAGTTACTAGTATTTCAACTATTAATCCTATGAGGGATCATCCCCTCACCTTGCCATCACCATTTCCATCACCCTGGAGTTTATTACAGCACATTTAAGCAGTCATAGAGCCCCTCCCTCTTGTACAACGCAGTTTCCGTAGCAACTACATATTCAGTTGCTGCAACTTGAAGGAGGAAGAAGAGGAGACAAGATCTCAAGCTCCTATCTTGTAGATCTAAAGGAGGGATCAGTCCTCAAAGCTTAGATTTGTTTGTGGAACATATTGTAGCCATTTTTGGATCACATCTAGCTTCAGATCTGTATATCCTAGCAGTCAAGGGATCAAACCCTAGGAGGGTGATTTTCCAAAGTTGTAGATCTAGAAAATCATTTCTGGGTTATCTTGGGTTTCCAACACATTGGCCAGATCTTGAATCTTGGCATCATCAGAGCTCCTAAGCTCCATAGATCTGCATTTCCTTTTGCAAAAGCTTCATGTACATCAACATCAATAGGGACAGTGCAGTATTGCTTCTTGTAAGCTCTCTAGTTACGCAGTGCTAGTTGTAGCATGTTTGCAGGGTGATTCTAGGCCATCTCTTTGGCTAGATTTCCTCATATTTTGTACATTGTGTAACTTAATCCTCTCCATATAATAAAAAGGCTAAACTTCTCTGTATATTATGATGTTGTCTTTAGATTTATTGTTTACTTAGTTGCAGTTCTTATATTGTGTTTCAGTATTACTGCATTCTCCCTTTTAGGATATTCCAGTGGTATCCGAGCATAATGTTGGCACAACCTGTACGTATTGACAGCCAATATGTCATCTGAAAAATGAGATCCTCTTACTAATAGAGAGAAGAGGTATCAAAGAATAAGACACTGGAAGTTTGATTATACAAATGATAAAGAAGACAAGGGTAAAACCCCTTTTTCAAGAGGAATGAAAAGGAAAGAGTTCCCAAGGCTTCTTTTCCAAACTATTCAGGGCATGAACAAAGACATCATAGAAATGAGGATGGAGAGATGTATAAATTATCCAAAAGAGATTGTGCATAGAAAAAGCTCCAAATTTTCATATTATGGGTGTGAGCATTCAGCCACATAATCAGATCTACAATGCTCTACCATGCCTATGTTCACAACAAGAGAGATGGAGGAAGGACATGTGCCAAAGGAGGAGACTCTTGGTGACTATATTCAAGAATATGAATCTCAATCACAGAGGTTAAAAGATCATCTAAACTTCCAAGATTTTTGCAAGATCAAGGAGAATAGAAGACCTACAACCATGATAGAAGCAAAGGTGCAAGCAACATGATTTGAGTAGATTCTCTCTATCTACTTTTGATGGGTTACCTAGATGCACAACGAAGGCTTGGGGGAAAGAGTTAGATACATTTTTCATGCTACATCATATGGCTGAAAAAGAGGTTGTCCAAATTGCAACACTTCATATTTTAGGTGAAGCTAATGATTGGTGGTTTGGTCACATGGAGCATGCAAAGGTGACTGAATATTCAGATTTCTTTCAAAAGTTAAGGAAGAAGTTTGATGTGAGAAAAATAGAGTTGTGCTAGAAAGAAACATTTCCTAGGGAAACAAAGGAGGATGTCAATCTTCTCACCCTAAACAAGAAGTCACTACATTGAGCACCAACAGCAGAAGTACTTGCATCTAGAGAAGAGATACTTGCAACCTTGCAAGATGGTCTTGATCTTTTGACAAATAGAGTCCCATGCATGATTCAGCAGATGTATGAGGAAGAGGAGGAAGATTCCAGTGCTGGTACATTGATAGAGGAGCAGCCATCACTATTACCAACAGTTGGAGACACCATTGTCCCGGTTGCAGGAACTCTTGTGTTCTTGCAAGAGGTTGCCACACATTAGTTGATCCAAGGTATGCATGCACTTTCATCACATATTGTTTTAGTATATCTTATTGAAACTTATGGGGACATGCCATCAGGGCCAATGCATAACCAAGGGTTAGAAAAAAATGTTGGTTTGAAGCAGCAACATATCACAGCGCAAAGGACCCTTGATCTAATCAAGGAGGAGATTAAGAGCTATCCCAGTTCATCATTGTTGAGCTACATTCGACCCTTTGAGTTTAAGTGTAGAGTTTCAAAAAATGGGATGAGAATGATCCTATGTACAATGACTGGTTATGAGATCAGTATTGTGCCTTGCTTTGAGACAACATATGTATTACCATTTAGATTTACAATTTTGTCACTTAGTAGCAGTGATAATGAAGAGGCCCCATTATTCTTGGAGCATTCTGAAGGTAGCTTCACTCATGAAGCAATGGCGGTTAACATGATAGATGGTAGACATCGTGAGATGAGGAATATTTTCTCCTTTCTAGATTACACTTTCTCAATGAGCATCTCACAACTCAAAGAGAAACTTCTACCTACAACAGATCCAAAACCTCATTGGTTTTGGATGGCCATTGATGAGAAGAAGGTCTCATTGAGAGATCTCATTAGAGCAACACTTCAACATTTCATGGAGTGGAAATTTATTCATCAGTTTGAGAAGAATGGTATTCTACAAAGGGAGGATACCATGTTTATGCAGTACATCATTCATCATCCACATTGGGATGAGTGGGTGAGGATGATAAGTAAGGGGTTGCATGACCACTTGCAGATATATGACATGGGCCAGCAAGAAGTTTGGTTTACGCTAGTTTCTCTTGGGTGAGTTTGGTTACTACCTAAAGGCCCTTATTTCTTCGATCCATGCCTTGAAAAACACTCATGTAATGAAGAAGGAGGCATGGTTGCGCTGGCTTCTCTTGGGTGAGTATGGTTACCACCCAATAGCTCATATTTTTCTAATTCATGCCTTTTGTATCAATGATAGAATGCAGAAAAAGAAGGCATGTTCACTTGGGTTGACCATGAGAGAGTTTGGCCATCACATGACATCCCCTATGTCTATGTGTTTGGAATTGTGTAAAACTTGGCATGGTACTCTCATGATGTGTATTAATGGTGCTTACTTGTATTGGGCTGATGTGACATTACTCCATGATGCACATGAGGAGGAGAGAAGGAAGCAAGATCTCTTGTTGCTTTGGTTGCTTTTTGGGGAGTTTGGCTTATCCATCTTGCATGGGGGATATGGAGGATGCCAGCAAAGGGCCTTACTCTGGTGGTTACTGTAGGGAGAATATGGTTTAACATATTTGTCTACTCATATATCTCTATTTATTCTTTTGCATAATGTTGGAGTGATGCTTGGATCCAACAAGGCCAACGGGGCTAAAGATGAGGGCATGTCAATGCTCAATGTACTTCATGAAACATGGGATGAAGAAATGCTTTGTGAGATGGGAATTTTCCATTGTTAGAAGAACCAATTTGTTTTATGTATCTCATGTATTGATGATGATGTTGGACATCATATGGTTGTCACTTGGTACCTCATGGTGAAAGGAGGACATCTAACCATACAGTTGGAAGTCATTCTATGCAATTTTTAGAGACAACTTTGGAAACAAACATGCATGACACATTGCAACAATTGGAGGAGGCCTTCCTTATGTGGATGCCATTTGGAGGGGAATAGATGGATTTGCATCTACGTTTGCAGTTTCTTGAGGACAAGCAACATTTTACTGGGGAGGACTGTAATATTCCCAATTTTTCACATAATTTTTGGAATATTAGAGTTCTTAAGTAAATAAAAGGGTGGAGGGAACCATAGTCCTCAAGATGAATAAATATTCACTTTTTATGTGTGAATGTGGATTGATTAAGTCTAGATCTGCATAATGGGGTAGTGAAGCAACTACTAATGTGAATGGAGTGGAGATCATGTCTCATCAATGAGATAGATCATGGAGGTTGAAGCAGTCAATTGAGATCATGGAGGGCATCTAATGTAAGATCATAGAGCATTCATGATGAAATGATGGAGAAAGTAGTGCAATTAATGCACACATGATGGAGTGGGTGTACATTGCATGTAGACATGATGGATGACTTGGAGAGACAAAACAATCAAATATGGAGGATTATGTCTACATGCACAACACAGTTTAGAGGTGCGCCAAGGCATGGGAAGGCTCATAAACTATATAAAGGATATGAAGGAAACAATGGAGGGGGGCTTTTGATTATTCATTTGGAGATCTGTTTAGATCTGGAATTCTCATTTGACATTCCATGCTTTCTTTGGTTGTTTAGCTAAGATTGAAAGTGTTGTTTAGCATTGGGTATTCCTGAGCAAGAATCCCACCTCTTTCATTGAGTAGCTCTTGAAAGAGTATTGTACTTCATTCATCATTAGGCATCGATGCCACGTTATTTTCATTCTCTGCAGAACACCTACCTTCAGGAATTTCGCAATTTCTGAAGATCAGTTTGGGAGGTGGAGGTTGTCTTCAGTATTTGAGCTGGAGAACCGAAGTATGATTTTTCCTAACACCTTGGGCTTGAAGATCAGCATTACCAGGGCTTCATTTCATATTTGGCATCAGGCCAAACTTTATTGATCTCCTATCAGCAGCAGTCCCATCAATGATTGCGCAGTCCATCATTGCAGATCCAAAGGAGGAAGGAAGTTACTAGTATTTCAGCTAGTAATCCTATGAGGGATCATCCCCTCACCTTACCATCACCATTTCCATCAGCCTGGAGTTTATTGTAGCACATTTCAGTAGGCATAGAGCCTCTCCCTCTTGTACAACACAGTTTCTGTAGCAGTTGCATATTCAGTTGCTGCAACTTCAAGGAGGAAGAAGAGGAGACAAGATCTCAAGCTCCTAGCTTATAGATCTGAAGGAGGGATCAACCCTCAAAGCTTAGATATGTTTGTAGAACATATTGTAGCCATCTTTAGATCAAATCTAGCTTCAAATCTGTATAACCCAGTAGTCAAAGGATCAAACCCTAGGAGGGTGATTTTCCAAAGTTGTAGATTTGGAAAATCCTTTCTGGGTTATCTTGGGTTCCCATCACATTGGCCAGATCTTGAATCATGGCATCATCAAAGTTCTTGAGCTCCATAGATCTGTATTTTCTTTTGCAACCGCTTTATGTACATCAGCAACAATAGGGACAACACAATATTGCGGCTTGTACGCTCACCAGTTACGCAGTGCTAGTTGTAGCATGTTTTCATGGTGATTCTAGGCCATCTCTTTGGCTAGATTCCCTCATCTTTTGTACATTGTGTAACTAAATCCTCTCCATATAATAAAAAGGCTCAGCTTCTATGTATATTCTGATGTTGTCTTTAGATTTATTGTTTACTTAGTTGCAGTTCTTATATTGTGTTTCAGTATTACTGCATTCTTCCTTTTGGGATATTACAAATGGTGGTTATATAAAGAAATTAATTAGCTCTAAATATATGGATAGATCAACATGATTAAAGTTTTGATATCCATGCATGTTTGATGAAAACTCCTCTTCAACACTAAATGATCAACAATAAATGATGCAAATATCAATGAAGATCATGTCATCATCAAAGTACAACAATCACCTCAATTCCCTCCACCTCTCACACAACCAAGAGAGGCTACTAGAGCCCCAAAAATTTCCCATGAAAATTTCAAACATGACAAGGACTAAAAGGAATCCTACCCAATCCATTGAACATGAGGCCATGTAAGCCATGAAGAAGTCTATAAATTAAGACCTTGAGATAACCATTTGTATAATAAGAATAAAGAAGGGTGATGCTACCCAATTTGTCTTGGATTCCCATTGTAATTCACATTGTTTCATAAGAACTCTTGGTTGTTGGGTGACCATCCTCCATTGAACCTTGCTCACCATTTCTTTTTAAAAGAAAGATATTGCAAAGAGGAGAAAAAGACCTTCTAGAAAAAACCTCTCTTTTTGTGTTTATGAGCAAACTATTTTGTCTTCATAAATAAAAAAAGGGTATACTTTTTATATTTTTGTATTTTGTATTTTTATATTTTTACTAATTTACTCATCTACTACTAATGAATACTTTTTATATTTTAATGTATATTAGATTCTCACCATCAGTGTTGATTCACACAAAGGATATGCAATACCCTCATGCAGAAATCTGGCAACAGAAGGAGATAAGTAGGTGTAACTTAAAAGGATACAAGCAAAGCAGCAATGAAAAAATAAACATATACCAGATAAACGAAGTGCATTTACTAGTAACAAAATTATCTTTACCCATTCCATAATATTGCCAATTTGTTTCAAGAAAAATCAACATGGAAACATCTGCATCCTATAGAGAAAACAACTGGAATAATAGATCCAAGGTTGCCATGGCTTAGCCCACAATCAACATAAAAAAATCTGCATCCTATAGAGAAAACAACTGGAATAATAAATCCAAGGTTGTCGTGGCTTAGCCCACTGTACTGGGAGGGACAATCTATGGCTATATTATGCTGTACTAAATACCCCTTCTAGAATGAGCTGTTAAGGCTGGAAGGTGGTGCGCTTTCGCCCTGGGCCTGAGCTGGTAAGGCTGGAAGGTGGTGCGCTTTCGCCCTGGGCCTGAGCTGGTAAGGCTGGAAGGTGGTGTGCTTGCTCCCTTGGCCTGAAAGTAAACTTCGTTCTTGGTCATCTTCTCTCATTTTTCTTGGTTGCAACTCAACATTTTTCTCTTTCTGATGTAAAGCAGTTGTCTTCATAAGTTCATTGAGACTCCGGAACTTCTTCCAATACCGTTTCCCTGCTTTCTTATATTTCCCCGATTTTTTGGAACATGTTTTCGATTTTTCACAATGGCTTTGCACGGACTTCAGACTTGAGAATGAGCCCTCGCATATCTTGCATGTATAAGTTATGGCAGGTTCTGTGTTTTCGCTCTTTTGTTTCTTTACATCTCCAGCAATTTCCTCTCTACGTTCTGTATCCGTGCTCTTCAAAATATCGGGCAAACTTTTTGTTTCCAACATCTTCCCTTTAACCTCATCAAACATTACAGTCTTAATATCTGTGGGTACCGTGACGCTGCGTGAAGGAGCAGACAAAATATCTGCTGGTACAGTGACGCTACCTGAAGGAGCAGTTGGTACCGTCACGCTGCCTGGAGGAGCAGAGAAAATATCTGCTGGTACAGTGACGCTGCCTGAAGGAGCAGACCGCTCCATCTCGCTAGGGGGAACATCATAGAACGATGTGACATCTTTGAATTTTAATCCCTGCCGTCTTCTTCTAATTGATACCATCTTCAAAGTAAAAGCCGGCGCCGCAATCACTGTTCCTATGGTAGCAATAATAACAAAACAAGGTATAACAAAACGAAATAATATTTTAATTTTGGATCTTATAAAAATCTATCCCTAGATTTATAATCATTTATTGAAAAATAAAAACCAATAATAACCTGAAAACACACAACACAGACTGACTTATTTAACCTCTGAATTTATTCTGCAGGTAACATAAATTTTATACCGATTTAAATCTTAAACACGAGGGGAGCTTGGTTGAATCATGAATATCTTTGTTCTGGCACAGAGTCAGAGTTATTAGGAAGTAGTCGTTTGCTGTTACACCAAATATGTAGATGTTTGAGGTTTGTCGTTAACAAGGAGTTTTAAGGTGAGAATTACAGATTTCATAGAGGTGTTGTGATTACTCTAACACTTTTTTCAAACGTAGCTCTTGGGAATCAACACTCTCTCAAAAGCAGTTTGGGGAAATCTAATGTAGGTCCAGGGTCCAGGCTTGATACCAAATCCGCATATATTGGTAAACTTCCAAACGGGAAACTAGGATCTCTAGGGTGGAAATTACGGATTCCATGGAGGTGCTGTGATTACTCCAACACCCTTTTCAAACGTAGCTCTTGGGAATCAACACCCCCTCAAAAGTAGTTTGGGGAAATCTAATGTAGGTCCAGGGTCCAGGCTTGATACCAAATCTGCATATATTGGTAAACTTCCAAATGGGTAACTACGATCTCTAAGGTGGGAATTACGGATTCCATGGAGGTGCGGTGATTACTCCAACACCCTCCCACAAACGCAGCTTGGGGGAATCAACACCCCCTCAAACCCAGCTCTGGGAGGTCCAAGCTCTGATATCATGTACAGGCTTGCAGTTACACCAAAATCTGCAGATGTTGATAAACTTTTCCAAACAAGTAACTAGGATCTCTAGAGTAAAAGTTACTGATTCCATAGAGATGCTATAATTTCTCCAACAATAATTAATAAAATTGTTATATTCATCCACAGCCCAATTGATTTCATTGTAAACTCCTAGACTACCCAAAATATGAAAGAAGATGACCAATGATACCATTAATATACGTCATGTGGGAATATTATAGAATATACATTTATGCACAGTAGCTAGTTTACGTCATAATATTCTGATTCAACCGCAAATGGCATGAAAAACAATAAATTTAACCAGTAACTTTATCATTGAATTACACAAAATGCCATGGGTTTTAATGGACAAACAATATACACTCCTAAATAATATCTATGTTGTATAAATTGAAATATATATTATTCATAAATTGGTATATATGATATTTAAATTCAACAATATATATCTCATCTATAAAACAGTTAATATACTGTTACTGGGTTTATTTCTGCCTTATAATAAACACTACCATATGTAAAGGTGATTTAACACCATAACAATTAAAGTCAATACATAATTCCCCACACATAAAAATATTTAGTAACAGTTTTAATATACTGTTACAAGCACCTATAAAAACATTAAATATACTGTTTTACCTCTGCGTTATGATACGCTCTACCATTCTAAAGCCTAAAGGTGATTTGAACACCATAGCAATTAAATTTATTTTACAATCAATCAATACAAATTAAGTGAAGGCATTGGCTAAACCTCTGCGTTATAATACGCTCTACCATATCTAAAGCGCAAAGATGACTTAAACACCATAGCAATTAAATTTATTTTACAATCAATCAATACAGAGTAAGTGCTGAAGGCATTGGCTATCAGCTTTAGTGGGAAAATGTGAAGTGACAACATTCAACAAGAAATAGGAAGGGAATCGCATAATGCCAATTCTAGGAGAAGGGTGCCTGATGGAATAGCAGAATGCCAATTCCCGGAGAACGGTGCCTGAAGAAGACTTCAAAAATGCGTTTAAGAGGAGCCTGTCTGCCATATTGAAATGTGATGATTGATGCTCACTCATATCCAAAATATTTAGACATTTAAAAATAGAGTAATGATATTTAAAAAAGGTGAACAAATACAGAATGCATGTCTTTAGAAGAAATAGGCTTACATGCATTTAAAAGAAAAAGCCTAACTATTCATTCCAGTGCCAATTTCGAGCATCTTAGACTAAAATTTAAGAATTCGAAGCATGGTATATCGAGGAAGATGAAGTTAAATATTTCAAATAATATGTTTAAACCTAATTACTTTTTTGAGAGATCCATGGAATAAGAATATTCCAAATATATAGAAAGAGAATATTATATATTTAAGCAATTATAGCTTTAGACATATTGAGGCATGAAGGCAGATAAAAACTGAATTGATTAGAAACTGCAGCGCACAGGCGGAGACTGCACACAAATGCAGAGTACACTCTACATCCATTAATCAAATGATATAACTATAAGTATATCACAAAGAAGTAGGAAGTTGTAAACAAACTCCTATATACTAAGAATTAATCGTAACTTAAGGAGCTATGTTACAACAATGTAACCATTTCTCCATTAATATACAAATAATATTAATTATTTCCAACTCTCCCCCTTAATGGAGAAAGGATTAATCTGAATTCCTAACATCCCTCTAAACAATTCAAACTTTATTGTCGCAAGAAGCTTAGTAAAAATGTCTGCCATGTTGTCACAAGATTTACAATATTCAACAGATATTTCCTTTGACTGAAGTTTTTCTCGAACAAAATGGAACTAAGTATCGATGTGTTTGGTGTTTTTGTGAAATATTGGATTGTATGCTAGTTTGATGGTGCTCTGGTTGTCACTTTTAATGATAGTTTCTTCTTTATGTTCTTCTCCTGCATCATTGAGAAGTCTTCTCAACCAGATAGCTTCACATGTGGCTGCACACAATGCTTGGTACTCAGCTTCAGCTGAAGATAAAGCTACAGTACTTTGCTTTTTGTTGCTCCATGCTATGACCCCGGATCCAATACTGAATTCATAACCTGTGATAGATCTTCAATCATCCAAGTTGTCTGCCCAATCGGAATCTGAAAAACCTACTAGAGTAACATCATATGTGTCAGTGTATAAAATACCATAATCACTAGTACCACAAAGGTACCTTAGCACACTCTTTGCTGCAACCCAATGGCTTTTGAGAGGTTTAGACATGAACTGGCTCAGCACACTAACAGAGTATGCCAAGTCTAGTCTAGTTGTAGTAAGATATATCAGACTCCCAACTAGTTGTCTATACATAGTGGCATCCACCTCCTTAGTGCCATCATCATTGCACAACTTTAGATTCTGCTGCAATGGTGTTGCTGCTGACTTACACTGCTCCATATTGAATCTTTCTAGCAGACTTATGGCATACTTCCCTTGAGTAAGAAAAGTTTGTTCAGAGTCTCTTCATACTTCCAGACCCAAGCAATAATGGAGATTTTCGAGATCTTTCATTTCAAATACTTGCGACATATGCTGTTTGATTTATTTGATCAGAGTATCTGCATCACCTATTATAATCATATCATCCACATACAAAGAAATCAAATTAATTTGCCTCTGTTTATTATACTTGGTATACATATTTGAATCATTCATGCTTCTATGAAAACCATGTTGTAAGAAGAATGAATCGATCTTCTCATACCACGACCTGGGTGCTTGTTTTAAACCATATAATGCCTTGTTCAATCTACAAACTAGATTTTCCTGCCCCTTTTTAACAAACCCTTCAGGCTGAACTAAATAAATCTCTTCTTTCAATTCACCATTCAGAAATGCAGACTTAACATCTAATTGGTGTATCTTCCACTTATATTTTGTTGCTAAAGAAATTAGCATTCTAATGGTATTTAATTTTGCTACAGGGGAAAAGGTTTCATCAAAATCTATTCCCTCTAGTTGTGACTAACCCTTTGCTACCAGTCTAGCTTTAAAATTTTCTATACTCCCATCTGCATTCACTTTAGGTTTGTACAACCACTTACAACCTATGGGTGTTTTTCCTTCAGGGAGTTCAACAAGATCCCAAGTATGGTTTTTAGTAATTGATTCAATTTCTTCATTTATCGCAACCCTCCATTCATCAGATTGACTTGCTTCTTTATAGTTTGTGGGTTCTACAATGTTTAAAATACTTGTCATTAAAGCATAGTCTTTCAATCTGGCTGGTAATTGTGTCTGCCTACCTGATTTCCTTGGTAGGGGACTTACCTCAAATCTGTCTGCTTCAGAATTTTACGGGCTTGCCTTATTGACTACATCACTTGTTTCTTCTTCTTCATGTTCCTACTCCTGATTATCCCCGTTGTTTTCTTCCAACAATAATGGAATGTGCCATTCATTATTACTATCATCCTTTCCTTCCTCAACTTGTTCATGAAATATCACATCTCGACTTGCAAATATTTTATGAGTCATGAGATTAAATAACCTGTATGCTTTAAACTCAGTGCCATATCCTACAAAGATACATTTCATGGCTTTAGGATCTAACTTCTTTCTATCCACCTTGGGTATATGGGCAAAGGCTTTTGGCCCAAATACTCTCAAATGACTCATTGCTGGTTTGAATCCATGTAATGCTTCAAAGGGAGTTTTGAAGCCAAGACATTTAGTAGGACTCATATTCTTTAAATAAACAGCAGTGTTTATGGCTTTAGCCCAGAAACCATTTGATAGACCCTTACCATGAAGCATACTCCTTGCGCACTCCACAAGAGTTTTGTTCTTTCGTTCTGCCACTCCATTTTGCTTTGGTGTATGAGGCACTGTAAACTATTGAACAATCCCATGATTTCTGCAAAAATTCATGAACTCACCCAACCTGTATTCTCCCCCTTGATCTGAGCGGAGAATTTTTATACATTTTCCTGTCTGCTTTTCTACCAAAGTTTTAAATTCTTTAAAACACTGAAAGGTTTGACTCTTTTTACTCAAAAAATATATCCAAGAGAATCTAGTGCAATCATCAGTAAACATAAGAAAACAATATGCACCACCTAGCGACCTGGTCTGCATAGGTCCGCATATTTTTGTATGCATCAGCTCTAGAATATCTCTTCTCTTTCTATCAATATGCAAAGGAAATTCCTCTCTATGCATTTTCCCTAATGCACATCCATCACAATCCAACTGAACACTATGAAAAACAGGGAGTCCATCGACCATACCTTTTCTTTGAAGTAACATGAGGTCTTGTAAATTAAGGTGACCAAATCTCTGGTGCCAGAGGTTTCGGCTGTCAATCCTGTTGCGACCATGGCTTGTTGTGGTATGCTTTTGACATTTAGTCTGTACAGGCTCCCCACACACACTCCTGATGCAATTGTTTCCATCTTACTATCCTTTATGACACAACGTGTCTTGAAGAATTCAACTAGCAGATCTTGATCTGTTATCATAGATACAAAGATCAAGTTTTTCCTAATCCCAGGCACATACAATACATTCTTAAGATGTCTAATGTCACCATTAGGCAATCTTACTGGAATATCACCATACCCTTTTATCTCATATCCTCTGTCATCTCCTAGAAAAATTTTAGATCCACATGAAGTTTCTTCAATAAATTCAAACCATTCTTTCTTATCTTTCATATGTGAGGATGCCCCAGAATCGACATACCATATGTCTTCCTCATCTTCCTTAGAAGCTGAAAGCGCGCAATCAGCTACAAATAGTCGAGTTTCATGACTATAGTCTTCATCTTCACTAACAAAATATCCTTTGTGCCTACTCTGATTATTCCTTGCTTCGTCTGTCTGCCTCTTAAAACAATACCTAATTTCATGGCCAACTTTCCCACAGTAAAAACATTTCTTGTTTGAAAATTTGTTTGCAGACATACCTCTAAATGGTCTCTTTTGAAATGTGTTACCTCATCTTTGTTGCTGCTGTAGCTACCGTTGTTGCTGTGGTTGCTTCCCTCTAAACTGTCACCTCTTCGCCATCAGAGCAAGATCATCACTCTGGGGTCTTAAGTTCTGTCGGCGCTCTTCTTCTTGTAGCAAAATTCCTGTCAATTCTTCAAATGCAGGGGCTTTATCCCTCGCTGCCAATCCTGTGATGAACATCTGATATTCATCATTCATTCCATTCAATGTAATTGTGACTAGATCGGAATCAGACACCTTTTCTCTGATGTCTCCCAATCTGTCATTCAGGTCTTTAACCCTTGCAATGAATCTAGCAGCAGATTCATTTTCCTCCATCCTCATCGCAAACAACTTGCCTTTGAGTGACAAGATGCGATTTGTATTTTGTGTTTGGTATAAATTATTGAGCGTCGTCCAGATCTGAGTGGACGATTTTCCATCTCTAATGTGTGGGATAATATTATCCTTGACGGACATCTTTAGTATGAATTTTGCTTTGTTCTCCCTTTTATCCTAGTCTTGTATAAGTGCGGTTGTTCCTATTATAATATTTGGTTTCTGCTCCTCGCTTGTGATAATCGACCACGCATTTGCTCCCTCAAGCAATGTCTGTAGATTGAATTTCCAATTGGTGAAATTGGACCCATCAAGTTTGCTAGACTCGTTGAGATATGTTTCTATGGTATTATTCATACTAGACTGATCTGATTCCAGACCCTCCGATGATTCTAACCAATTGAATAATTATAAGCTACACTAAAAAAAAAAATTCAATACATACCAAATCTTGATCACTGACCTGCCTCCAATCTGGCCCGATCTTGTGACTGTAACTCAGATCTTGCAGAACCGCCAACCAATGTATCTGCGACTCAGATCTACCACCACCGGGCAAATCCCATGTGCAGAACTGCCAAAGAGAGAGATTGGCACTTTTCTGAGGCAAATATCCGCGCCAAATTAAAAATTTGTATAAGTGAACCAGATTGGCGCGGGTATGGCCCTGACAGTCGTGCCAATCGCGCTTTTCGGCGCGACTATCAGCAAAAAAACTGTGCCAACCCTCCTGTGCTCAGAGATTCTAAAAAATCATTCGAGACCTATGAGTCAGGTGTTTGCTGCAGACCACCTGCTCATGTGAGCACTAAGCTCTTGTGTGCACCGTAGCCACTAAGGCTTTATAGCCACTAAGGCTCTGTAGCCACTAAGGCTCTCAAAACAAATCAGGCTCACCCAGTCTGAGCTCTGATACCAAGATAAAAACTGAATTGATTAGAAACTGCAGCTCACAGGTGAGTACTGCACTTGGAGACTGCACACAAATGGAGAGTACACTCTACATCCACTAATCAAATGATACAACTATAAGTATATCACAAAGAAGTAGGCAGTTGTAAACAAACTCCTATATCCTAGGAACTAATCCTATCTTAAGGAGCAATGTTACAACAATGTAACCATTTCTCCATTAATATACAAATAATATTAATTATTTCCAACTAATGCAACATAATTTTATTACCAACTAGATTCCATTTTAGTTTGGAAATGAAAAATTACATAAATGTTGATGACATGGAACTAGGAGGTTTAAAATTATATAAAAGAAAACATTAAAAAATTCTATTGATTTTTTTTTAGAAAAACTTTGTACCTTGTATTCTAAAGTAAAGGTAACAATGCTCAACCTGATAAGAAAAGTTGACCAGCTTTAACATGACAACAGAAGCCAACAATGTTTCTATAATGAGTGCAGATTTGTATGATTTGTTCCTTGTACTCAGAAGTCACATTAACAATGCTAGACTTGATAAGAAAAGTTTACTAGCTTTAACGTGACAACATAAGCCAACAATCTTTGTATAAATATATAGATTTGACATCTATATATTTAGAATAAAAAAGGGAAAAGAAAGACCCAAAAAAATGCTCTTCTCTAATTCAACCATAACAAAGAATCCAGGAATTTGAAACATGGTAGTTAGAGGGAGATTATTATTTAAGTGAAATGTAAAAACCTAACCACTCTTACCAAAGACCACTCTATTGGAATCACGATTGCCGTTAGACCAAACCCTGCAAGCATTAGTCTCCACTACAATCACCAAAGTTAGGATCCACAAGAGGCAGTTAGTCCATGTCGCAAAACACATGGGGAGCGTTGAACCCAATGTCCAACAATCCCCCCCCCAATGTGAGTTGGGTGAGTTTCGAACTCGAGACTTATCACTCTGATACCACTTGTTGGACTCACGATTGCCATTAGACCAAAACCTGCAAGCATTAGTCTCCGCTACAATTGCAAAAGTTAGGATCTACGAGAGGCGGTTAGTCCATGTCGAGAAACACACTGGGAGCATTGAACCCAATGTCCAACACACTCTCTTACCCAAGGTCACTCACACTCCATGCCAAATATATGGAGGGAGATAATTATCTCAAGTAAAATGTGAAAACATGTCTCATAGGATAATAATAATGTGTAATCAAGGATTGTTGGAGATGCGCTCAGCTAGGGTTTACCTTTCTGACTCTCTGCCGAAACCCTAGCCTCCCTTGCAACTTACTGAGCTCTTTCGGCGCCTGTCATTCCAAGCAGAGAGATTCTGCAAACACGCATGGCATCGGCAACGGGGGGAGGCAGCCAGCCTCCCCCTAAAACTGAAAAAGTATTCGATGGGATTCCCAGTCAAAACGAAACAGAACCTGGAAAAAAGCCATAGCCTGATGCGTCTCAGACGCCGACCTTTGGGAATCAAACGGATGCGCAGCTTGTTACTTTTTCCACATGTAAGCCCATAGCTCCAGACAGACCCAAAATCGACTTTCCAAGTCACCACATAAACGCCAGAATCCAGTATATGAGGGATCATGCTCTCATTGGGAAATTCATTGGCTTTTAGCCAACAGAAAAAGCGCTACAAGGCTGGATTGCTTCCAAATGGAAGCCCAAAGGACATGTTACTCTGCAACTGGGTCCGAAAGGCTTTTTCATAGCCATTTTTAACCACATTGAGGACAGGAACAAGGTAATGGATGGAGGCCCATACTTTTTCAATTCGGCGGGGTTATATCTCAGGAACTGGATCGAAAGATTCAACCTAGACAAAGAAAATTTCAATTGGGCACTTGTATGGATTCGCCTTTACTCTCTGCCACTTGAATATTGGGATGAGGATTCCCTTCAGGAGATTGGAAAAGGGTTAGGAGAGTTCATTAAGATAGCTAAAGAGACCAAGCTTTGAAGATACACCTCCTATGCAAGAATATGTGTTTACATGCATCTAGACAAGGCTCTACCAGACGCGGTAAGTTTATTTCATGATGATTTCGAATGGATTCAGCCTCTTGACTATGAACATGTTCCTTTTCGTTGCAGAAGGTGCCATGTCCATGGACATCTCTTTAGAGATTTCCCCCTCAACTCTCAATCTCTTAATAAAGAAGCTGAAGACAACACGGAAGCAGATGGGTTCACTAAAGTTCCCACTCGAAGGAGACATAACAAGAAATCCTCCTCCTCTGGGAAAAAACCTAGTTCTCTAGCCAATACCCCCTCCACCAGCAACAGATTTGCCATTCTTACTCAATCTGACCCTCAGAATGATTCTACTCAGACCTCCCTCCATCCCTCCTCTCCTTCCACCAATCCTTCGAATCTGCCCAACCCTCAAACCCCCGCATCTACCCAACCAGAGCCGCAAACCGCTGCTCCCTCTGGGTCCGACCCCCATTCGGAAAAAAAGCAGGTGACATGGAACCCTAACCTCATGGATCTGGATGGGAAACAGTCCATCCCTAGTAATACTAACGAGGAAACTCCGGAATATAATCAGCTCTCACTCATGGATGAAGACTCAAAAGGCTTTGATCTTGGAGAACTGGATCTATTAGGACTAGAAGATGCTTGTAGAAGAAAAGAATTTGATAAAATCAATCCTAGACAGATTGAATCACTTGAAGTGGCCCTATCTAAGGTTCAACAGCAGAAGAAATTGGGTATTCAGCTAGGTAGCCATTGGGGCAGCTTGAAATTCATTAAAGAAACCAAGAAGCGAGGTCGAAAACTAGACTGGCAACGCACCATTACTCCGGGGGAGATATTGGTGGATTCAGGGCGATACCCCAAGCTAATGCGGTTCTTTAAAACGCTCTCAAGCAGTTCCCCATGAAGCTCGTCTCATGGAATGTGAGGGGGCTCAACAGCCCTGGAAAGTACAGGATGATCAAGAACATGATTCAGAAAGAAAAGCCTCAAATTCTCTTTCTACAGGAAACAAAATGTAACAATGAAGTGATAGGCTCAATCCTATCAAAAGCTTGGCCTAGCTGTAGCTCGGTGGCAGTGGATGCTTCAGGTTTCTCAGGTGGACTTGCAGTTGCCTGGGACACTCAAACTGTAATGTTTGCAAACTTTCATGCTGCGCACAACCTTATTCAAGCAACTTTCCATCCCATTGGAACCAACATACATGGGCATCTTTCCAATGTCTATTTTCCTCAGGACCGGGTCAGTAAAATGGCGCTTTTAAATACTTTGGAACTTCTAAATTCCAATAGAATGCACCCCCTATGGATCATTGGAGGGGATTTCAACATGATCACCAGAATGGAGGAAAAATCTGGAGGACAGCAAAAACTGGACCCAGAATGCTCCTTCAAAAACTTTATCAATTCCAACTGGCTTATAGATATTCCTTTCTCTAATGGCATTTTCACCTGGAACAATAAAAGAGATGGAAGCCAGCAGATTGCATCAAAACTAGATAGATTCCTCATTTCGGATAACGCCATTCATGTAGGAGGGGACATCACTGCCTCAATACTCCCTCAAGCTGGCTCGGACCATTGGCCCATTCTCCTTCAATGGCAAGATATAGGATCACATCTAAAGCGACCTTTCAAATTTGAAGCTTTCTGGCTTACGCATCCATCCTTTAAAGAAATGGTTTATGCTGTGTGGCAGAGTTATGTCCCACCAAAAGGTTCAAAAATGTATCAGTTTCAACAAAAGCTCAAATTCCTCAAAATTCATATCAAAAACTGGAATCAGACAGTCTTTGGAAACATATTCCAGGAGAAAAAGGTCCTCGAGCAAAAAATGGTTGAGATTCAGCAAGAAATCATCAATAAAGGAAGATCAGAAACTCTTATCTCCAAGGAGCAGGACCTACAGAAGCAATTGGAGGACAGATACAAACAAAAGGAAATCCTCTGGAGGCAAAAATCAAGAATTCGCTGGCTGAAAGAGGGAGAGAGAAATACCAAATTCTTCCACAACTCTACTATTCAAAGAAGAATGCAAAATCAAATCAGCCATATCACCAACCAACAAGGGGAAAGGATAGAGAAGCATGAAGAAATGGAACAGGAGCTCTTAGTTTAATTTAAAGGCATCCACCAAGAGCCTCTAGTCAATAGACAACAGGCTATATACCAAATCACACCGTTGATCCCCAAATTGATCACTGCTGAACACAATAGAATGTTACTACGCCCAGTCACACTCCAGGAAGTTGAATCAGCTATGGCGTAGTCCAAGGATGGTAAAGCACCAGGCCTGGATGGTTTTACCTTAAATTTTTTCCATCACTTCTGGGATCTCATCAAACTTGAAGTTTGGCAGCTCGTCAAGGAATCTAGAACCATGCACTGGCTCCTACCCTCACTCAACGCTACTTTCATCGCGTTGATTCCGAAAGAGGAACAACCAAGAAAGCCAAAAAAATCCAGGCCTATTGCTCTCTGCAACGTGATTTATAAAGTCATCTCCAAAGTTATAGCCAATAGGCTTAAACCCCTCCTGCCACTTCTCATTTCGCCTGAGTAGACAGGCTATGTAGAATGTCAAAAAAATTTGGACGGTATAATTCTAACTCATGAGACTATACACTCCTTAAAAATCTGCAAGAAGCCAAGTATGCTCCTCAAGATAGATCTCTCCAAAGCCTTTGACAGATTGAATTGGACCTATATTCAACAGATTTTAAATGCTTTTGGTTTTGACCAATTGTGGATAAGATGGATAATGAACCTCATCTCCTCAACTTTCTTCTCTATCCTCGTTAATGGGATCCCTTCTCCCCTTTTCTCTCCCACCAAAGGTATTAGACAAGGAGACCCTCTCTTCCCCTTCCTCTTTGTTCTTATGGTTGAAGGCCTCGGTAAACTAATCCACAATGGAGTTAATACTCATCTTCTAAGAGGCATCTCCCTTCATGGAGCCCCTGTCACCACTCACCAGCAATTCATGGATGATAATATGCTCTTTGGACACCCTTCCGTCCAAGAGGCTCTCTCTTTCAAAGCCATTTTAAACCTCTTTTCTCAAGTTTCTGGTCTCTCCATTAATGACTCCAAATCTCAGATCTTCTTCTTCAATACTCATCCCTTGACTCAAGCCAACATAGCTCGTATCCTTGGCTTCTCCATTGCTTCTCTCCCTGACAAGTACCTGGGTGCCCTCCTTATCAACTTTGCTGTCAGACACTCTTCCTGGAACCTTCTCCTTGAAAAATTAGAATCCCGACTATCCTCCTGGACCTTCAGAGCCCTCAACATGGCTAGCAGACTCACTCTCATCAAAGCAGTGCTACAATCCATGCCTCTTTATCTATTCTCTATTCTGGCTGCCCCAAAATGGGTCCTCAAACAGATTAAATCCCTGCAAAGGAATTTCCTTTGGGGATCCTTTGGCCAGAACCGAAAATGGGCCCTGGTTAATTGGAATACAGTTTGTACGCCCAAGGAAGTAGGAGGCCTTGGCCTCAGAAATCCTATACACAGCAATGAGGTCATGGGGGCGCGTATATGGTGGAAGTGGATTTCAAATCCATACACTCCCTGGGCGAGATTATGGACAGCAAAGTATGCCAACAACAAGCCTCCTGAAGATTTAATAAGGCTCACACCTGAACACATAGGCTCTCTTGTGTGGAATGCAGCTAAACAGCACTATGCGCTCGTTCAGCAACACAGTTTCTGGGAGATCCGCAGAGTCAATTTTGCTAGGTTCTCTGTGGATTCTTGGCAGCAAAATCCACAGCTTCTTGAAACCTTCTCCCACACCAACTTTGGCAATGATAACGCGACAATGGAATACAAGGTTTATCAATTTTGGCTGCCTTCACACTGCAATGGGTTCAGGCAATGGAAACCCTCACCCCTCATTGCTCCTCAAGCTCAGGTTCATGAGTGGGAAACTCTCAGTCACGAGCTTCAACGGCAGAAAATCAGATATTCGGAGGACCCAGACATTCTCAGATGGGGATATACAATGAAAGGGATGTTTACTACGAAGGAAGCTTATTCTCTAATGCACCCCACTCCCCTCCCTTGTGACCCTCTCTGGCAACTATTATGGGCCCCAAGAATTTGGCCAAAGATCTCCACTTTCCTTTGGTTCCTTAGTCACAAAAGAATCCTTACCTGGGATAATTTGGTCAAAAGGGGTTTTATAGGGCCATCCAAATGCCCCAATTGCAATCAAAGCAATGAAGATATTCAACATCTCATGATGTCTTGCCCTCTTGCCAACACTCTATGGGACAAAGTCAGCTTTCGCAGCCAGAGAAACAAACCCTCTGGAGACCTAACTAATATCCTTCGTAGTTGGCCTAAACGACCTTACAGCTCCTCCCTTCTTAACGCCCTCTGGCAGCTTCTTCCTGGTGTGCTTTTATGGTCTCTGTGGAAAGAAAGAAATAAACGTATCTTTAAAAATCAATCCACCTCTCTCGATACCATTTGCGACATCATCTGCAATAATCTTCAGGAATCCCTTGCTCTTCACCCCTGGCAAGAAGACGAATTTCCCAAGTAGCCTAAAGAAATCTCCATCTGGAAAAACTGGAATCTCAAAATTAGGCCGATACCAACCCTTAGAAACAAAGCTGCCCCTGAAATGCCCCTGAAATGGTCTCCTCCTCCTTCTGGGATGATCAAATTAAATTTTGATGGAGCTTCTAGAGGAAACCCTGGGCAAGCAGGATTTGGAGGCATTTTTAGAAATACAGAAGGAGAAGCGCAAGTCATCTACTATGGATCAATCGGGTGGGACACAAATAACTCAACTGAACTAGAAGGGCTCTAGCAAGGGCTCAGCCTTATTCACCACTACAAATTCTTTCCCATCATCATTGAAGGGGATTCACAGATACTGATTAATATGGTCAATCAGCTCCTCTAGGGTACCAACACAGCAAAAGTAGCAAACAGTTGGCGTTTGGCTGCTAGGATTGACAAGATAAGCGACTGGTTGAAAAACAACAGGGAAATCTCGTTCACTCATGTTAAGCGAGAAAGCAACAAAGTTGCAAATCTCTTGGCCAATTTTGGAGCAGATAGCACTAATACACTCATTCATGGCCCCCTCAGCATCATCCATGAACGAGAAATGCTACAAAATTGCACTATGTTAGTGCACAAGGACCGCCCTTCTCCGGATGCGGATGAATGCATGGCATGATGGGACAATGGCCCCTACGCGTCTCTCGAAGGAGCTCACGTTGGGTGGCCATATGGCCTCCTATACGCGCATTAATGGGTTCATAAATTCGCCAGCTCGTGACAACTTAACTCCTACGCAGACGCTCATTCATTTCGCCATGGGTATTCATTTGGTTATGGAGTCTGTTCCAGATTGTTCGATGGGCTGCGATAGCAGCAATGGATCTCTGCTTCCTTTAAACAGCGCATGCCCTCAAGGCTATGACGAACCTAGCATCCGCACTCATACTGGACGTCGATGCCATCTCATTTCTTGTTTTGAACCGCTGCGAGGGCTTCATTTCTCCCACAGCCTCTTCTGCAGAACCAATCCCCCTCACCGTGCTCGAACTATGAATTTTTGTGGCGTTGCCACTCCACTTGGCACTTGGTCGATGGGTATCCCTCGCTGCAATTCCTCTCACTGTGTTTTTGAGCCTCCTGTTTGCCCTCTACTCCACATTTTTTCTTCACCCGCCATCACCATTATGCCTCGCATTCATCACAGAATGAGAAGCAGGCGCGACACTAGTCGTGGTCAGGCCTCTCATTATTGACCCCTCCCCAGCTCTGTTTCGGGTTCCTCTTCTACTGAAGACACTCAAGTCCAGCCTCCGGAGATGCATCACGGCAGAGGTCGAAGGCATCATCGTGATTTCGTTCCTTTGGCTCAGCCAGCCCCTACCCCCCTGCTATCCCTCACAGCGCTGCAATTCCTTCCGGCTCCCATGGGTCTGTCCGCTTGCCAATTCGTCAAACCTCAGAGCGTGCTAAATTTTTCTTTGAGTGTTCACATGACAATCCCATTGTCACTGCATATATCACGGTAACTCTTAGAGAAGAGTCTTCGCTTCCCATCCCGCCCCCTGAGACCTCTCCTCCACCCCCTCCTGTCTCAAGCCCCCCCAAGAGCTCGTTTATGCCAGCTGGAGCTGCCCACCACGCAAAGGACGTGCCGCACAAGGAGGATGAGGTCCCAGACCAGGAAGGCGATCTCAAGGACGTTATGAATCACTGGGCAGATGAATACGCTTGTAGGGTGGTGGAAGAACCTCCGTCTCCAACTCATGATCAGCGATAATCCCAGCTCCCAACCTCTACTGGTATTCTTGCTCAAGTTCTGTTGGAATGTTTTGTTTCCTTGTCTCAACGCGCAGCCGGAGAGGCTGATTGCTAATTTTTGTCTTTTACTTTCTGTTAAAGTCTCCTGTATAAACTGTAGGCCAGTTTCCGTTCCAAGGGCGACAATTCTGATCCTCGAAGCACTGGTTTCCCAATCTCGGGCAGTGCAAACTTTTCTTGTTCAGCATGTCTATCAAGCCCAGTGCTCAGGCTCACACAGATGACACTGTGGCAGTTTTGTAACAGTAACTCTTATACTTAATAGAATTATTTTTACTTAGAGAAAAAAAAAAGTAAAATGTGAAAACCTAACCACTCTTACTAAAAGTCACTCTCTTATTCAAGGCCACTCACAATCCATGTCAAATACATGGAGAGGGATATAATTATTTCAAGTAAAATGTGAAAACCTAGTTACTCTTACCAAAGTCAACTTTCTTATCTAGGCCACTCACAATCCATCTCAAATATATGGAAAGGAAATGTCAAATATATGAAAAGGAAAGGAAAAAAAATGACCATTACATTTCAGAGATAATTTAAGCATAATTAAGAATCTAAAAATTTTGAACATAGTAATTAGAAAAAAATAATTATTTCAAGTAAATATGAAAACCTAATCATTCTTACAAAAAGCCAATCACAATTCCTACCAAATATATAGAAAAGAAAGGGAAAAAACCTCCCCATTGTATTTCTCAAAAATAACTAAGAATCTAAGAATTTTAAGCATGGTAACTAGAAAGGAAAAAAATTGCTCATTCAACTTAAATAAAATGTCAACTCCTAAACACTGTTACCAAAAGCCACTCACCTACTGAAGGCCAGCCACAATTCATGTCAAATATATGGAAAAGCAGATCGTTGAAAAATAGTAATACAACGTAGTCTCGAACTTTAGTTATGTGAACATCAGTTAGCGGGTCAGATAACTTAACACAGGTTGAGGCGTGAATCTATCGGAAATTTGTATCGAAAGAGATTCCGTTCCCTCCATCATTCGTGGATGGGAAACAAAACGAACGAAGCTATAAATGGCGAAACTCTCTCTGTATAAACAAAGGAACTAACAAGAAGTTTTGGAAATGAAATATTACATAAATGTTGATGACAAGGAGCTAGGAGGGTTAAAATCATATAGAAGAAAACATTAAATAAATGTATTGATTTTTTTCCAGAAAAGCTTTGTACCTTGTACTCAGAAATTACAGTAACAATGCTCCACCTGACAAGAAGAGTTGACCAGCTTTAACCTGATAACATAAGCCAACAATGTTTGTATAATGAGTGCAGATTTGTATGATTTGTTCTTTGTACTCAGAAGTCACAGTAACAATAATCGATCTGATAAGAAAAGTTGACCAGCTTTAACGTGACAATAGAAGGCAACAATGTTTGTATAGATATAGATTTGACATTTATATATTTAGAAAAAAAAAAACCTTTTTATTACATTTCACACTAATTCAACCATAACTAAGAATTTAGGAATTTTAAATATGATAGTTACAGTGAGATAATTATTTAAGTGAAAATGTGAAAACCTAACCACTCTTACCAAAGACCACTCTCTTACCCAAGGTCACTCATACTCCATGCCAAATATATGGAGGGAGATAATTATTTCAGGTAAAATATGAAAACCTAACCACTCTTACCAAAGGCCACTCTCTTATTCAAAGCCACTCACAATCCATGTCAAATATATGGAGAGAGAGATAATTATTTCAGGTAAAATGTGAAAACCTAGTCACTCTTACCAAAGTCCACTTTCTTACCTAGGCCACTCATTATCCATGTCAAATATGAGGAAAGGAAAGGAAAAAAAAAACATGACCATTGCATTTCAGAGCTAATTCAAGCATAACTAAGAATACAAGAATTTTAGGCATAGTAGTTAGAGAAAGATAATTATTTCAAGTAAAATGTGCAAATTTAGCCACTCTTACCAAAGGCCATTCTCTTATTCAAAGCCGCTCACAATCCATGTCAAATATATGGAGAGGGAGATAATTATTTCAGGTAAAATGTGAAAATCTAATCACTCTTACCAAAGTCCACTTTCTTACCTAGGCCACTCACAATCCATGTCAAATATATGAAAAGGAAAGGAAAAAAAAAACATGACCATTGCATTTCAGAGCTAATTCAAACATAAATAAAAATCCAAGAATTTTAGGTATAGTAGAGTTGAAAATAATTATATTATTTATGTATTAATGGAGAAAAGGTTATATAAGTTGCAACGTATCTCCTTAGTTTAGGATTTGTTCCTAGAATTTAGGAGTCTGTTTGCAACTTCCTGATTTCGTGTGATGTACTTAAAGATGTATTTTCTGATTCATGAATGTAGAGTGATCTCTCCGTTTGAGTGTAGTCTCGAGGTGCAGTACTCACCTGAGAGCTACAACTCCTTCTTTTTCAATTCTGTGTATATTTTATCTTGGTATCAGAGCTCAAATTGGGTAACCCTGATCTTTTATCGCCTTTGTGGCCAAATTGCCTTTGTGACAGAATCGACTTCGTGGCTAAAAGTGCCTTTGTGGCCGTGTGTACATGAGAGTTGTGTGCTCACAGAGCTTTGTGTTTGATCGAGTAGGTGGACTATAGTAACACCTAGCTCATGGTCTCAGATGATTTTTTAATCTCTGAGCAGAAGGGGGTTGGCACGCTTTCTTCACTGACAGTCGCGCCGAGAAGCGCAATTTGCGCGTCTGTTCGGCCCATACCCGCGCCAACACGCCAAATCACGAGATTGGCACGGAAGCGCACGAAAAACCCGCGCCAGGAATTGGACTTGCGTTGTTTTTGCTCTGGCCGTGGATTTTTCGCTCGGGAAGGCGCCATCTCACCTTTAGTGGAAGATCCGCGAATAGCCTCACCTTCGGTGGAAGATTTGCGGGAGTTGCAGATCGAAGAAGTTGCGGATCTGTCCAGGAGAGGCAGATCGGATCAGTTTTGTGGCTGTATTGGGAAAAAGCAGATTTGCTCAGTGGAGCAAGAATTAATTTGCAGATTTTCCAGATATTGCTGGATTTGAATCGAAGATACAGTGGGTGGATCAGGAGAACTAGCAGAGCAGTGGCAGATTGGTTGTTAGGATCTGACAGGTATTGATTTTTTTTTCTGATCAGTTGGGTAGATTCATTTATTTGTAGATCAGTTCAGAATGAGTAATACTATGGAATCATATCTCCACGAGTCTGGCAAACTCGATGGATCTAACTTCACGAATTGGAAGTTTAAGATACAGACCTTGCTTGAGGGTGCAAATGCATGGTTGATAGTTACAAGAGATGAGTAGAGATCGAATTCAGTTACAGGAGTGACTACGCAGGAGCAAGAATGGGATAAGAGAGAAAACAAAGCGAAAGTTTTTCTGAAGATGTCCGTCAAGGACAACATTATCCCACATATTAGAGAGTGTAAAATGTCCTCTGAGATCTGGACGACCATTAAAAGTTTATATCAGACCCAGAACACAAATCGAATTATGTCACTCAAAGGCAAGCTGTTTTCAATGAAGATGGACAAAAATGAGACCGTTGTTGCATTCATCGCACGAGTTAAAGATCTGAAAGACGGATTGGGAGACATCGGAGAGAAGGTGTCTTACTCCGATCTCGTCGCAATCACGCTGAATGGGATGAGGGATGAATATCAAATTTTCATCACTGAATTGGCGGCAAGGGAGAAAACTCTTGCATTTGAAGAACTGATAGGGATCTTGCTACAAGAAGAGGAGCAGGGGTAGAATTTGAAACCCCAGAGCGATGATCTTGCTCTGATGGCGAAACAGAGATTATTCAGAGGGAAGCAACCACAACAGCAATCACAGTTGCAACAGCGGCAAAGAGGAGGAGGTACATCACAGAAGAGTCCGTATAAAGGTATGTCTGTAAATCATCCTGTAAAAAGATGTTATTATTGTGTAAAGAAGGGTCATATACAGATTGAATGCCTTAAGAAGCAGGCCGATGATGCAAAGAAAAAGTTGGCGATGACGAAGCACAGAGGATACTTTGTTGATGAAGATGAAGATCTCAGTCACGAATTTCGGCCGTTCACAGAAAACTGTGCCCTTTCAGCATCTAATGAGGATGACATCTGGTATGTCGATTCTGGTGCATCCTCTCACATGACAGGTGAGAAGGAATGTTTTGAAACTCTTGAAGAAAGTACATACGGATCAAAAATTTATTTAGGAGATGATAGTGGATACAAGATTAAAGGCTATGGGGATATTATGGTAAAGTTACCAAATGGTGATATTAGTTGTCTTAAAAATGTTTTATATGTACCCAGAATTAAGAAAAATCTTATATCTGTATCCATGATAACTGATCAAGATATGCAAGTCGAATTCTTCAAGACTCATTGTGTCATAAAGGATTGCAGGAAATAAATTGTTGCAACAGGCGTGCGTGTAGGAAGCCTATACAGAATGGATGTAAAAAGTATACCACAGCAAGCCATGGTTGCAGGTGGATCGATAGCCGAAAAACTCTGGCACCAAAGATTCGGTCATTTGAATTTGCAGGACCTCATGTTATTACAGAGAAAAGGTATGGTCGAGGGACTCCCTGTTTTTCACAGTACTCAGTTAAATTGTGATGGATGTGCCTTAGGTAAAATGCATAGAGAAGAGTTTCCTGTGCATGATAGAAAGAAGGAAATAGATATCCTAGAACTAGTGCATACTGACATATGAGGACCTATGCAAACTAGGTCGCTAGGTGGTGCATATTACTTTCTGTTATTTACTGATGATTGCACTAGATATTCATGGGTTTATTTTCTAAGTAAAAAGAGTCATACTTTCCAGTACTTTATAGAATTTAAAACCTCGGTGTAAAAACAGTTTGAAAAAAGCATAAAAATTCTCCGCTCTGATCAAGGGGGAGAATACAGGTCAGGGGAATTCATGAAATTCTGCAAGTCTCATGGGATTGTTCAACAGTTTACAGTGCCTCACACACCACAGCAGAATGGAGTAGCAGAGCGCAAGAACATAACTTTGGTGGAGTGCGTAAGGAGTATGTTACAAGGTAAGGGTCTATCTAATAGTTTTTGGGTAGAAGCTATTAATACTGCTGTCCATTTAAAGAACAGAAGTCCTACCAGATGTCTTGGCTTCAAAACCCCTTTTGAAGTTTTATATGGACTCAAACCAACAGTAAATCATTTAAGAGTATTTGGGTCAAAAGCCTTTGCCCATATACCCAAAGCTGATAGGAAGAAATTAGACCCTAAAGCTATCAAATGCATCTTTGTTGGATATGGCACTGAATTTAAAGCATACAAGTTGTTCAATCTTGAGTCTCATAAGATATTTGCAAGCATGAATGTAGTGTTTCATAAACAGGTTCAAGAAGGGAAGGATGACAGTGATGATGATTGGCACATTCCATTGTTGATGGAGGAAAGCAGCGAGGATCAACGAGAGCAGGAGAAGAAAGAAGAGCAGAAAGAAGAACAAGAAGAAGGTGATAATGCAAGCCCAAATAAATCTGAAGAAAAAAAATTTGAGGTAAGTCCCCTACCAAAGAGATCAGGTAGGAAGACTCAAAAACCATCCAGATTGAAAGACTATACTTTGATGTCAAATATTTTAAACATTGTAGAACCCACTAATTACAAAGAAGCTAGTCAATCTGAGGCATGGAGGGCTGCAATGAATGAAGAGATTGAACCTATCATTAGAAATAACACTTGGGATTTATTTGAACTGCCTAAAGATAAAACACCCATAGGATGTAAATGGTTGTATAAACCAAAAATGAATGCAGATGGAAGTATAGAAAAACTAAAAGCTAGGTTGGTTGCAAAGGGGTACTCACAACAAGAAGGTATAGATTTTGATGATACCTTTGCACCTGTAGAAAAGTTAAATACTATCAGAATGCTTATTTCTCTAGCAACTAAACACAATTGGGAGCTACACCAGCGTGATGTTAAATCTGCATTTTTAAATGGTGAGTTGAAAGAAGAAATTTACTTAGTACAACCTGAAGGGTTTGTAAAGAAGGGACAGGAACATCTTGTTTGCAGATTGAAAAAGGCACTATATGGCTTAAAACAAGCACCTAGGTTTTGGTACGAAAATATTGATTCTTTCTTTTTAGAGCATGGTTTTCATAGGAGTTTGAATGACCCAAATTTGTATACCAAGTACAATAAACAGGGGCAGATTATTTTGATTTCTTTGTATGTGGATGACATGATCATAACATGCAATGCAGATAATTTAATCAAAGAAATCAAATGGCTGATGGCACAAGTTTTTGAAATGAAAGATCTCGAAAGTCTTCATTACTGTCTGGGATTGGAAGTATGGAGAGATACTGGATAGAATTTTCTTACTCAAGGAAAGTATGCCAGAAGTCTGCTGGAAAAATTTGGTATGGATAAGTGTAGGTCAGCAGCAACACCATTGCAGCAGAATTTGAAGTTGTGCAGTGACGATGGCATTAAGGAGGTGGATGCCACTATGTACAGAAAACTAGTTGGGAGTTTGATATATCTCACAACAACTAGACCAGACTTGGCATACTCTGTTAGTGTGTTGAGCCAATTCATGTCTAAACCACTTCAAAGTCACTGGGTAGTAGCAAAAAGCGTGTTGAGGTATCTTTTTGGTACTGTTAATTATGGTATTTTATACACTCACACATATGATGTTACTCTAGCAGGATTTTCAGATTCAGACTGGGCAGGTAACCTGGATGATCGAAGGTCTATCACAGGTTACGCATTCAGCATAGGATCCAGGGTTATAACACGGAGAAGCAAAAAGCAGAGCATTGTAGCCTTGTCTTCGTGTGAAGCTAAGTACCAAGCATTGTGTGCAGCCATGTGTGAAGCGATCTGGTTGAGAAAGCTTCTCAATGATGTGGGAGAAGAACAGAAAAACTCAACTTCCATCAAAAGCGACAACCAGAGTACCATTAAACTAGCATACAATCCAGTGTTTCATAAAAACACCAAACATATTGACACTCAGTTCCATTTTGTTAGAGAGAAACTACAGTCAAAAGAAATCTGTGTTGAATATTGTAAAACTTTTGACAATATGGCTGATATTTTTACTAAGCCTCTTGCACGTGTAAAGTTTGAATTGTTTAGAAGGATGTTAGGAGTTCAGGATAATCTTTTCTCCATTAAGGGGGGGAGTTGAAAATAATTATATTATTTATATATTAATGGAGAAAAGGTTACATAAGTTGTAACGTATCTCCTTAATTTAGGATTTGTTCCTAGAATTTAGGAGTTTGTTTGCAACTTCCTGATTTCTTGTGATGTACTTAAAGATGTATTTTCTGATTCATGAATGTAGAGTGATCTCTCCGTTTGAGTGTAGTCTCCAGGTGCAGTACTCACCTGAAAGCTATAGCTCCTTTTTCAATTCTGTGTATATTTTATCTAGTAGTTAGAGAAAGATAATTATTTCAAGTAAAATGTGGAAACTTAGCCACCCTTACCAAAAGCCACTCACAATCCTTACCAAATATATGAAAAGGAAAGGAAAAAAACATCCTCATTTTATTTCTCAAAAATAACTAAAAATCTTTTGAAAGAAAGAAAACCTCCTTATTACATTTCTCAAAAATAACTAAAAATCTTTTGAAAGGAAAAAACCTCCCCATTGCATTTCTCAAAAATAACTAAGAATCTAAGAGTCTTAGACATGGTTGAAAAAAAAAATTGCTAAACTCAACTTAGATCAAATATGAAAACCTAGACATTGTTACCAAAACCCACTCTCCTAGCAAAGGCCAGCCACAATTCGTGTCAAATATATGGAAAAGCAGATCGTTGAAAAATAGTAATACAACGTAGTCTCGAACTTTAGTTATCTGAACATAAGTTAGCGTTTCAGATAACTTAACACAGGTTGAGGCGTGAATCTAGAGATTCAGATTCCGTTCAGGGTTCGAATTTCAAAATAAATTTACTAGTTAAATTCGATAGTTTTCACATTTTCCTACCAGTTTATATGGTTTCAACAAAAAAATTTGAACAGTTTCATAAAATTTCAAGCTATATTTGACAAACAAATCACCCTATAATAGACAATTTGCTCATCAAATTCCTCCCTGATTCCGTTCCCTCCTTCCTTAATGGATGGGAAACAAAACGAACGAAGCTATAAATAGGGAAACACTTTCTGTATAAACAAAGGAACTAACAAGGACCACAAGTTTAATTATTAATGAATTTTTTTTTCATAACATGACTTGGGACTACTGCAAATCGGTTTCAAACACTAAAACACCAAACACAAAAACTTTGGAGGTACCCAGGAAACTATAATAAGGAAATCTAAGTATACACAAATAAACTAATAAGGAGTTTCAATATTACAAGAAAATAAACTCCAGAAGTCATGAGCTATATCAAACCCCATACATAAAGGATAAAATGTGAAAAAAAGAATATGAAAGTTTTTTCAGAAGGCTTCGCACCTTGTACTCAGAAGCCACATGACCATTCCTCATTCGTCCGTCTAATCTGAAAAGTTACCCATTTTTAACCTGACAACATAGCCGGACAATGCTTGTATAGCGAGTATAGACTTATATAGTATAGACCAAAAATCTGCTTGAAAACATTACTGAAAGGCTATGTACCTTGTACTCAGGAGCTACAGCACCGTTGATCGACCTAGTAAGAAAAATTAACCATCAACAGAAGCCAACAATGTTTATATGGTTAGCATAGATTTATATGTTAAATCATCTGGAATATCTACACTCATGGTTAAACTATTTAAAATTTGTGAAATTAAAATATAAATATTTTTCGAAAAACACAATTTGAAAATTAAATAAATTTTCATGATTATTCATTAGGGCGAGCCTTATTTCAGATGCTATCCGCCCATTAATGCGCCCAGGGGTGGAATGGCCACCGCACGATGATCTACGGTTTTAATCTGATGGCTACCATTTCACCCCTGGGTGCATTAATGGGCGGATAGCAGCTGAAATAAGGCTCGCCATTCATTAGCTGGGTCACAAGATCTTTAAACATGGATAAGTATTAAAAAAAAATGCATATAAATAATAAAATGGTAGAAGATAGCCCTTTCTTAAAATACCAGCAATTGCTAATATCAGTGATCTTATAAAGTTTATTAACAAAAATATTAAATAATATTTGTAGGGAGTTATTTATGGAGGTCAAGGAATTGTGGCGAGGATCAAAAGTGGCTTGAATTTAGGAATTTTTTTTGAAGAAATATTGCAATAGCAGTGTTTGAAACATGTTTGCACTCAAATATTGAAGTTTGATAGCTATAACCTAGATTTATAAAAATATCTGCCGGATTTTTTTAAAATCTTAGTGGAATTTCCATGATCTTTAGGGCATAAAAGAAGTCTAGTTAGACTACGGCTATTTTTAGTTGAGATTTGAGTTTATTTTTTGTTTTATGTTAGAGTTAGGTAATATTCCCAATTATGCTTGAAATTAATATTTTAGTTGTTTTTAACATTGAGTTGCCTATGTATTTTTCAAGTCTAATTTCTCTAAAATCCTGTAAGAATTTATTGAAATAGCAATTTTGATGATAATTCATAGGCATTTTTCAAGGTGTTGAATCTATATATACAGCCAAAAAATTTCACTTCAAATTTTTTCGAGCATGAGAAAGTCCAAAAAGTCACACTAAAAAATACTCCGTTGGAATAAAGAGAATATCCTTATTCTTATAATTGGCCAAATCAAATTTAATTAATAGAATTAATAAATTTAATCATATTTATATTAATTTAAAATTATCAAGTGGTTTTTTTGGCTAGATTTTGAATATTTATTACTAATATTAATATTTTAATTAGTACTCTAACTAATAAATGACAGTTTTTTTCCGTAATTATGTTTAAAATCTTGTAGAAATGTTTAAAAATCATAAATTTAAGTCGTTTAATTTTCAAAATATGAGTACTTCACAGTTTTTTTTAAGGCGTTGAATCTATTGATACATTCAAAAATGCATTTTAAACAACAAGAAATCGCAATCTCCATACTATGCTCCATATTTTAATTATCTTAATGAGGCACTTTGCTCCATGGGGCTTAAAGTATGCACATAAATTCAGTACCTACGTGGGTCCCTTTTAACAAACAAAGCATTTTCATACACTAATTTGATGTTTGACTTTGTTGTGACTTTAACATTAAAATATTAATATTATTATTTGGATTGGTAAGTTTGGGGTTGGTACCATGATTTGTTTTTTCTGTTTACTCGATTCAATTCCAAGAGACATGTTTGGCCCCTTGTGATAATGTAAAGAGTAGGAACCCCACCAATCCTCCACCAAAACTAAATTCAATTAGCCTAACTCCATAAAATTAATTATAATTTTATTAATTTTAATTCATTAAAAGTTTCGTTCTTTTCTAGAGTTTGAAAATGTCATAGTAATAATATTTTTTTTATTATCTTAATTGAAGCACTTCCAAGGAACATGTTTAGCCCCTTATAATAAAGTAAAGAGTAAGTGCCCCACCACTTCACCGCCCAAACTAAATTTAATTAACTTAACTCCGTAATATTAATCATAATTTTATTAATTAAATTTATTAATTTATCTTTGTTTTTGGCTAGAGTTTGAAAATGTGATATCAACCGTGAATATTTTATTTATCTTAAGGAGACACTTTTAAGGAACCTTTTTGCACATTGTGATATGATAAAGAGTACATACACTATGACTTCCGGCCCAAACTAAATTCAATTAATTTAACTCCATAAAATTAATTATTATTTTATTTATTTAAATTTATTAAGTTTTTTTTTTGCAGTATTTTGAATCAATTAGTACAATTTCATGCATGATTGAAAATTTTTGTAAATGAGGAACTCCAATTTTATAAATTAAACAACTTCAACTTAAGTATTAAAAATATCGATAATTATAGTTATAGAGTATTAATTAGATTATTATTATTAGCATATCCTTATTATAATTATTTAAATATCCCTGGTACAAGTAATACCAAACATGTTTTTTATTACCTAAAAAACTTCTCACTTGTGACACTTCCAAAATTCTTGCTAATATATGCTTATTTTAACATGTTTAGCCTCCATTTCACCTCATATTACACCTTTAATAAACCTATAAAAGTTGTGGGATAAATGCAATTGTTTACTTTATAGGGGTAGCATTCATATTATCCATAATAGTTATATTACTAGTATAGAAAGCTCCCTAAAAATCTACATGTCCTCGTAGAATTCTAAATTTCAACGATTTCCAACCCAAATTTTACATGAATGTAAAGTAGTCATAAGTGTACACTTCTAATGACTAAATGTTATCCATAGCCTTGATTTGGCCATTGTTAAAAACTATTCATAATATTCAACAAGGAATTTTAACCACCATTGTCCCTATAAATAGAGGGTTTAGGTCTATCTATATAACTAATGAATATATCCATAGTTAATACATTACATAAATAACACAACATATATATTGAGAATCTATTCTCTTTGTTATTCATTATGTTTTATGAAAAATCTAATTATGGAACACAATACAATTGAATGGAACCCCTAATCCTCGTAGTGACAATTCTAGATCTTCTAGAGTATTCTTCAAAGTTTACATGTGACTCCTAATATAGATGGGTTGTTGGGCTAATGTCTTAGCTACTTATACACGGGTGACAAAACACAATAGGTCAATACCAAGGTGGTGAAACACAATAGGTCAAATTGTAGGAGACATAAATGTTGCACCATTTGAAAGGTATTTCACCATATAATAGCATTCCTAGATATTGCACCAAAGTGATAATTTTTTTCCCCAAAAAAATTGTTTAATTTATCAAATTGGACCCAAAAGGTTTCATTCCTAGCTCTCTATATTGCCGTACAAAATTATTCTTCTAATTTTCCCACTATAAAAGCAATGATATAGATGTATGGATCATTCTTTTTTTTTTTTTGGTAAGTCAGAGGAAGAACAAATTTCACATGTGAAGTGTGGGGTCAAACCCCCCGGCTACCACTATAACCTCTCAGGGACTGCCCAGCCTGCAAGAATGGTACCTGGATGAGACGAGGCTCGAACTCGTTAACAGTGCGTTCGCTGGCCACTAGACTATGCCCCTGCAGACTAATATGGATTATTCAAAATGTTTAGCTTCAACAATTAAATATATTTTCAATGATATTGTGATTGGGTATGACTAAATTATTACTTACTCAATAATTACTTCACTTCAACTAGAAATAATAAGAAGGATAAAATTAAAATTATACATAAACCATAATTAATTGAAAGAAATGAAAAATAATATTAAAATTAATTCTAATATCCTATAAACTATTTTTTTTAGCATATGAATGTTAATGGTCATTCATAGTGAAGAATTTAGTTCTACTCTAACAATTCTCTCTTTGATCTTTTTCAATAATTTTTATCTTAATATGATTCATCTCAATTCCAAATTTCTTATTATATAAGACCATAATGTAATTTTTTCTACTTTTACTTCAATTTTCATTTTTTCATTTTTTCCAAAATAAAAATAAATAAACCCCAATAAATATATTTACATTATTTTTGTTTTAATTTTTGATGATTTAAAACCTTTAATGTTGAAATTCATTTTTTTTTAACAATCTTTACGATAAGAAATTCACCTCTAAATTGTTCTTTGTTTGATAGTTGCAAAAAATTCTGAGAACGGATTTTTTTGCCATTGATCATAACATGGTTGGTTCTTTCTTGGACCCACGAAAGCTTGAAACAAAAGGGCCAATGAATGTAGCAATCAACAATTTGCTAGTTAAGAGAATCATGCACTGGCTAAGGGAAAATCCACACCTCTTCTGAATCACATGATTGACATGAATTTGACTGAATCCAAGGGTCAAATTTGTTGAGTTTTAGATTCCGAATAAGAATTTTAGTAATTTCATAAATGATCGATAACTAAATTTCTTTTTTGAGACTATGGTATTTAATTATTTCATATAGAAAATATATTAATTAAGTTTTTTCTACAATTAATCTAATATATCATGGGTCTAAGTTTCTACATTTATTATATTTTTGTTCTGTATGTAATACAAAGCTTAGAGGCCTCCAAATTGTGTCACATACACTCATTTTTTATGTGTAAGTATTTCTTATTATTTTGTGCATTATTTTCTTCATAAATACAATTTCTTATCTTCTTTAAATTTCTATTAGTCTTTATATGTGGGTATATTAGTTTCTATGTGTATATGGAAACGCACATTTTATTGGGTTAGATTAGGTATGACTTACTTTTTAATTAGTTTTAAATTTTGTTTTTAGCTAGGATTGTTATGGAAGCTAATTAAAGTTGAATAATTAATTTCTTCATAAATACAATTTATTATATTTTTTAAATTTTTATTAGTTTTTATATTTAGGTAGATTAGTTTATATGTGTATATGGAAATACACATTTTATTGGGTTAGATTAGGTATGACTTATTTTCTTTTTAGCTAGAATTGTTGTGAGAGCTAACTAGAATCAAATAAGTATATTTTATTTTATTTTATTCAAATAATATTTCTATTTGATGAAATAATATTAAAAGTCCTTCTCAATCAACAAACTCCACAAGCCAAAACATTTGGTAAACAGATGTTTGCAACGCATATAACTTTTCATTAACAACAATTTATTGAGAGTAGAAACATACGTGCTAAAAAAGAACTTAATATTGAGATCTCACAACTTGATTTTATACCTATGAAAGCTTTGACAACATTATATTAGAAGATTGTTCTTGTTTTGCTTTGAAAGGTACATTGCTAGTTTACAATTTTATTATAACGATTTGAGTAAAGATAGTTTCCATTTTTCTTATGATATCAATTAGAATTTCTTTTTCACCACTACACTCACATGATTGGAATTCATACTTCCTTTGATCATAATTGTAATTTGAAATCCATTCTTAGTTAATCTCATTTGGTAACTTAATTAGTATTCATACTTCTTTTTTATTATATATGTTAGTTTGAATCTCATTCTTAAGTTAATTTTCTAATTTAACACTCATAGTTATAAATTTTAATTTTAGTTTAAGATTATTTATAATTTGTATTATTCATTAAGTAATACAAATTTCATTTTCTTTTAATTAAGCTTATTATTCATTAAATGACACCTAGGGAAAATTCTAAGCTAATTCATTTACATATAGTTAGTGTACTTTGATGAGTTTACAAACTTGAGATTGACATAATGATGTCTTAATTTATGCAAGTAAATGAGTTTTGACAATTTTGGCATCAATGACGGTGAAGTGAAGTTGGAATTAGTTTTTGGTTTAGATAGTTTAAGTCTTCACATTATTTTGATATAAACATTTAGGACAAGGAGGAGATAAAGTGATAGGAAAAGAGGTGAGAACCTTTAGATTCACTTTAGTGATTTTTCACAAATCTCTTCCATGTTCATATATGAATAGATTAGTTAGGCATATGAATATTGGGGGTTGATTTATTAAAGTTGGGAAATATTTTCTATTTTGTGAAATAAACACCCCCACTACTATTTTAACACAAAGAAATCAAGTAGTTTAGGAACAATTGATATGTGTGGAGGAATGAAGGGAAGCATAATTAAAACTAAGTACATCTACTCAAGAAACATCATTGGTTATAAAAAAATAAAGGGAGGTACAACTTCAAATAACCTTAGCTATTAGAGCATGAGTAGGAAACCCCTCAGATTAATCTAACAAATTTTGGATTTTTTAGGAAGAATATATGGTAGAGCATGAGGAACAAGAACTCAATATAGATTATGCAATTGAAAGATAAGGATAATGGGTAACAAGATAAAAAATATAATTAGCAAAAGTAGAAAAAATAATAGGAGAAAGAGAGAACATCAACAAACTATCATAATGAGGGTTTTTATGATGTAAGGTGAGATTCGTCATGCGCTCTGCTAGGGTTTACCTTTCTGACTCTTTGCCGAAACCCTAGCCACCCCTGCAACTTGTTATGCTCTGTCGGCGCCTGTTATTCCAAGCGGAAAGGCTCTGCAAACAAGCATGGCAACGACAATGGGGGGAGGCAGTCAGCCTCCCCCTGAAACTGAAAAAGGATTCGATGGGATACCCAGTCAAAGTGAAACAGAACCTGGAAAAAAACTAGAGGCTTATGCGTCTCAGACGCCGACCTCTGGGAAACAAACGAATGTGCAGCCTGTTACTTCTTCCACATGTAAGCCCATGGCTCCAGACAAACCCAAAATCGACTTGCCAAGTCACCGCATAAACGCTAGAATCCAGTACATGAGGGATCACGCTCTCATTGGGAAATTCATTGGCTTTTGGCCAACAGAAAAAGCGCTACAAGGTTGGATTGCTTCCAAATGGAAGCCCAAAGGACATGTTACTCTGCAGCTGGGTCCGAAAGGCTTTTTCATAGCCATTTTTAACTGCATTGAGGATAGAAATAAGGTAATGGATGGAGGCCCATAATTTTTCAACTCGGCGGGGTTATATCTCAGGAACTGGGTTGAAAGATTCAACCCAGAAAAAGAAAATTTCAATTGGGCACCTGTATGGATTCGTCTATACTCTCTGCCACTTGAATATTGGGATAAGGATTCCCTTCAGGAGATTGGAAAAGGGTTAGGAGAGTTCATTAAGATAGCTGAAGAGACCAAGCTTCGAAGATACACCTAATATGCAAGAATATGTGTTTACATGCATCTGGACAAGGCTCTACCAGACGTGGTAAGTTTATTTCATGATGATTTCGAATGGATCCAACCTCTTGACTATGAACATGTTCCATTTCATTACAGGAGGTGCCATGCCCATGGAAATCTCTTCAGAGATTGCCCCCTCAACTCTCAATCACTGAATAAAGAAGCTGAAGACAACATGGAAGCAGATGGGTTCACTAAAGTTCCCACTCGAAGGAGACATAACAAGAAATCCTCCTCCTATGGGAAAAAACCTAGTCCTCAAGCCAATACCCCCTCCACCAGCAACAACTTTGCCATCCTTGCTCAATCCGATCCTCAGAACGATTCTACCCAGACCTCCCTCCATCCCTCCTCTCCTTCCACCAACCCTTCGAATATACCCAACCCTCAAACCCCTGCATCTACCCAACCGGAGCTGCAGGCTGCTGCTCCCTCTGGGTTCGATCCTCCTTCGGCAAAAAATCAAGTGACATCGAACCCTAACCTCATGGATCTGGATGGGCTACAGTCCAGCCCTAGTCATGCTAACAAGGAAACTCCGGAAAATAATCAGCTCACCCTCATAGATGAAGACTCAGAAGGCTTTGATCTTGGAGAACTGGATCTATTGGGACTAGAAGATGCTTGTAGAAGAAAAGAATTTGATAAAATCATTCCTAGATAGATTGAATCACTTGAAGTGGCCCTATCTAAGGTTCAATAGCAGAAGAAATTGGGTATTCAGCCAGGTAGCCATTGGGACAGCTTGAAAGTAATTAAAGAAACCAAGAAGCGAGGTCGAAAACCAGATTGGCAACGCACCATCACTCTGGGGGAGATGTTGGTGGATTCAGGGCGATACCCCAAGTTAACACAGTTCTTTAAACCGCTCGCAAGTAGTTCCCCATGAAGCTCTTCTCATGGAATGTGAGAGGGCTCAACAACCCTGGAAAGTACAGGATGATCAAGAACATGATTCAGAAAGAAAAGCCTCAAATTCTCTTTCTACAGGAAACAAAATGTAACAGTGAAGTGCTAGGCTCAATCTTATCAAAAGCTTGGCCCAGCTGTAGCTCTGTGGCAGTGGATGCTTCAGGCTTCTCAGGAGGACTTGCAGTTGCCTAGGACACTCAAATTGTAATGTTAGCAAACTTCCATGCTGCGCACAACCTTATTCAAGCAACTTTCCATCCTATTGGAACCAACATACATGGGCATCTCTCCAATGCCTACTTTCCTCAGGACCAGGTTAGTAAGATAGCGCTTTTAAATACTTTGGAACTTCTAAATTCCAATAGAACGTATCCCCTGTGGATCATTGGAGGGGACTTCAACATGATCACCAGAATGGAGGAAAAAACTGGAGGACGGCCAAGACTGGACCCGGAATGCTCCTTCTTCAAAAACTTTATCAACTCCAATTGGCTTATAGACATTCCTTTCTCTAATGGCATTTTCACCTGGAACAATAGAAGAGAGGGACGCCAGCAGATTCCATCAAAACTAGATAGATTCCTCATTTCGGATAATGCCATTCATGTAGGAGGGGATATCACTGCCTCAATACTCCCTCAAGCTGGCTCAAACCATTGACCTATTCTCCTTCAATGGAAAGATATAGGATCCCATATAAAGCAACCTTTTAAATTTGAAGCTTTTTGGCTCACTCATCCGTCCTTCAAAGAAATGGTTCATGCTGTGTGGAAGAGTTATCTCCCACCAAAAGGTTAAAAAATGTATCAGTTTCAAAAAAAGCTCAAATTCCTCAAAAATCACATCAAAAACTGGAATCAGATAGTATTTGGAAACATATTTCAGGAGAAAAAGGTCCTCGAGCAGAAAATGGCTGAGGTTCAACAGGAAATCATCAATAAAGGAAGATCAAAGACTCTTGCCTCTAAGGAGCAGGATCTACAGAAGCAGTTGGAGGACAGATACAATCAAGAGGAAATCCTCTGGAGGCAAATATCAAGAATTCATTGGCTGAAGGAGGGAGAAAGAAATACCAAATTCTTTCACAACTCTACTATTCAAAGAAGAATGCAAAATCGAATCAGCCATATCACCAATCAACAAGGGGAACAGATGGAGAAGCATGAAGAAATGGAACAGGAGCTCTTGGATTACTTTAAAGGCATCCACCAAGAGCCTCTAGTCAATAGACAACAGGCTATAGACCAAATCATGTAGCTGATCCCAAAATTGATCACTGTTGAGCATAACAGAATGTTACTGCGCCCAGTCTCACTCCAGGAAGTTGAATCAGCTATGGCGCAGTCTAAGGACGGTAAAGCACGGGGCTCGGATGGCTTTACCTCAAAAATTTTTCATCACTTCTGGGATCTCATCAAACATGAAGTCTGGCAACTCGTCGAGGAATCTAGAACCATGCACTGGCTCCTATCCTCACTCAACGCTACCTTCATCGCGCTGATTTCGAAAGAGGAGCAACCAAGCAAGCCAGAAAAATTTAGGCCTATTGCTCTCTGCAACGTGATTTACAAAGTCATCTCCAAAGTTGTAGCCAATAGGCTTAAACCCCTCCTGTCGCTTCTCATTTTGCCTGAGCAGACAGGTTATGTGGAAGGTCGACAAATATTGGATGGTATAATTTTAACTCATGAGATTATACACTCCTTAAAAATTTACAAGAAGCCAGGTATGCTCCTCAAGATCGATCTCTCCAAAGCCTTTGACAGATTGAATTGGAACTACATTCAGCAGATTTTAAGTGCTTTTGGTTTTGACCAATTGTGGATAAGATGGATAATGAACCTCATCTCTTCAAATTTTTTCTCTATCCTCATTAATGGGATCCCTTCTCCCCCTTTCTTTCTCACCGGAGGTATTAGATAAGGAGACCCTCTCTCCCCCTTCCTCTTTGTTCTTATGGCTAAAGGACTTGGCAAATTAATCCACAATGGAGTTAATACTTATCTTCTGAGAGGTATCTCCCTTCATGGAGCCCCTGTCACCACTCACCAGCAATTCGTGGATGATAATATGCTCTTTGGCCACCCTTCCGTCCAAGAGGCTCGCTCTTTCAAAGCCATTTTAAACCTTTTTTACCAAGCTTCTGGTCTCTCCATTAATGACTCTAAATCTCAGATTTTCTTCTTCAATACTCCTCCCATGACTCAAGCCAGTATTGCCTGTATCCTTGGCTTATCCATTGCTTCTCTCTCTGACAAATACCTGGGCGCCCCCCTTATCGACTCTGCTATCAGGCACTCTTCCTGGAACCTTCTCCTGGAAAAACTTGAATCCCGACTATCCTCCTGGACTTTTAGAGCCCTCAACATGGCTAGCAGACTCACTCTCATCAAAGCCGTGCTACAATCCATGCCTCTTTATCTCTTTTCTATTCTGGCTGCTCCAAAATGGGTCCTTAAACAGATTAAATCCATGCAAAGGAACTTCCTTTGGGGATCCTCTGGCTGGAATTGAAAATGGGCCTTGTTTAATTGGAATACAGTTTGTATGCCCAAGGAAGCAGGAGGTCTTGGCCTCAGAAACTCTATACACAACAATGAGGTCATGGGAGCGTGTATATGGTGGAAGTGGATTTCAAATCCATACACTCCTTGGGCGAAATTGTGGACAACAAAATATGCCAACAACAGATCTCCTGAAGATTTAATAAGGCTCTCACCTGAACACACAGGCTCTCTTGTGTGGAATGCAGCCAAGCATCACTATCCGCTCATTCAGCAACATAGTTTCTGGGAGATCCGCAAGGGCAATTTTTCTAGGTTCTGGGCGGATTCTTGGCAGCAAAATCCACAGCTTCTTGGGACCTTCTCTCACACCAAATTTGGCAATGACAACGCGACAATGGAAGACAAGGTTTGTCAATTATGGCTGCCTTCACACTGCAATGGGTTCAGGCAATGGAAACCCTCACCCCTCATAGCTCCTCAAGCTCAAGCTCATGAATGGGAAGCTCTCAGTCACGAGCTTCAACGACGGAAAACCAGACATTCGGAGGACCCAGAAATTCTCAGATGGGGATATACTATGAAAGGGATGTTTACTACGAAGGAAACTTATTCTCTAATGCACCCCACGCCCCCTCCTCGTGAACCTCTCTGGAAATTGATATGGGCCCCAAACATATGGCCAAAGATCTCTACTTTCCTATGGCTCCTCAGTCACAAAAGAATCCTCACCTGGGATAATTTGGTCAAAAGGGGTTTCATAGGGCCATCCAAATGTCCCAATTGCAATCAAAGCAATGAAAATATACAACATCTCATGATGTCTTGCTCTCTTGCCAATACTCTATGGGATAAAGTCAGCTTTCGTAGCTAGAGAAATAAACCCTCTGGAGACATAACTAATATCCTTCGTAACTGGCCTAAACGTCCTTATAGTTCCTCCCTTATCAACGCCCTCTGGCAGCTTCTTCCAGGTGTGCTTTTATGGTCTCTGTGGAAAGAAAGAAATAAACATATTTTTAAAAATCAATCCTCATCTCTGGATACCATTTGGGGCATCATCTGCAATAATCTTCAGGAATCCCTTACTCTTCACTCTTGGCAAGAAGACAATTTTCCCAAGCAGCCTAAAGGAATCTCCATCTGGCAGAACTGGAATCTCAAAATTGGGCCGATACTAACCCTTAGAAACAGGGTTGTCCTTGAAGTTCCCCTGAAATGGTCTCCTCCTCCTTCTGGGATGATCAAATTAAATTTTGATGGCGCTTCTAGAGGAAACCCCGAGCAAGCACGATTTGGAGGCATTTTTAGAAATTCAAAAGGAGAAACTCAAGTCATATACTATGGATCAATCGGGTGGGACACCAATAACTCGGCTGAATTAGAAGGGCTCTGGCAAGGACTCAGCCTTATTCACCACTACAAATTCTTTCCCATCATCATTGAAGGGGATTCACAGATACTCATTAATATGGTCAATCAGCTCATCTGGGGTACCAACACAGCAAAAGTAGCAAACAGTTGGCGTTTGGCTGCTAGGATTGACAAGATAAGCAACTGGTTGAAAAGCAACAGGGCAATCTCGTTCACTCATGTTAAGCGAGAAAGCAACAAAGTTGTAGATCTCTTGGCCAATTTTGGAGCAGATAGCACTAATACACTCATTCATGACCCCCTCAACATCATCCATGAACGAGAAATGCTACAAAATTGCACTATGTTGGTGCACAAGGATCGCCCTTCTCCGGATGCGGATGACTGCATGGAGTGATGGGACTTTGGCCCCTACGTGTCTCCCGAAGGAGTTCGCGTGGGGTGGCCATATGGCCTCCTTTACGCGCATTAATGTGATCATAAATCTGCCAGCTCGCGACGACATTACTCTTGCGCAGACGCTCCTTCATTTTTCCATGGGTATTCAATTGGTTATGGAGTCCATTCTAGATTGTTCGGCTAGCTGCGATAGTAGCAATGGCTCTCTACTTCCCTTAAACAACGCATGCCCTCAAGGCTATGCCGAACCCAGCACCCGCACTCACACCGAACGTTGATGCACTCTCCTTGCTTGTTTTTAACTGCTGCCAGGGCTTCATTTCTCCCGGAGCCCCTTCTATAGAGCCAATCCCCCTCACTGTGCTCGAACTGTGGATTTCTGTGGCGTCATTTCTCCTCTTGGCGCTCGATCGACAGATATCTTTCGCAGCAATTCCCCTCACTATGTTTTTGAGCCTCCTGTCTACCCCTTCCACTGCAATTGTTCTCTTCCCACCTCTGCCACCATGCCACGCATACGACACAGAATGAGGAGTAGGCCCGCCACTAGTCGAGGTCGAGTCTCTCATTATCGACCCCACTCCAGCTTTGTTTTGGGATCTTCTTCTGCTGAAGAGACTCAAGTCCAGCCTCAGGAGATGCATCATGGCAGAGGTCGAAGGCGTCATCGTGATTTTGTTCCTTTGGATCATCCAGCCCCTCCCCCCCTGTTGACCCTCACAGTGCTGCAATTCCTTCCGTTTCCCATGGGTCTATCCGCCTGCCCATTCGCCAAACCTCTCAGCGCGCTGAATTCTGCTTTGAGTGTTCTCATGACAAACCCATTGTCACAACCTATATCACGGTAACTCTTAGAGAAGAGTCTCCTCTCCCCATTCCTTCCCCTGAGGCCTCCCCTCTGCCCCCTCCTGTCTCAAGCCTCCCCAAAAGCTCGATAATGCCAGTTGGCACTGCCCACCACGCAGAGGACGGGCCGCGCAAGAAGGATGGGGTCTCGGACCAGGAAGGCGCTCTCAAGGGCATTATGAATGACTAGGCAGATAAATATGCATGCAGGGTGGTGGAAGAACCTCCGTCTCCAACTCATGATTAGTGATAATCCCAGCTCACAGCTTCTTCTGGTATTTTTGCTCAATTACTGTTGGAATTTTTTGTTTCTTTGTCTCAACGCGCAGCTGGAAAGGCTGATTGTTATTTTTAGTCTCTTTCTCTCTGTTAAGTTCTCTTGTATAAACTGTAGGCCGGTTTCCCTTCCAAGGGCGGCCAAACTGATCTCTAAAGGACTGGTTTCCCATCTCGGGCAGTCCATAATTTTCTTGTTCAGCATGTCTATCAAGCCCAGTGCTCAGGCTCACACATATGACACTGTGGCAGTTTTGTAACAGTAACTCTTAAACATAATAGAATTAGTTTTACTTAGAAAAAAAAAAAAATATCATAATGAAAGAGGATCTGACATAGGAATATAAAGAAGAGTGGAGAGACGATACATATCTCGAGAACAAGAGTCAAAATATGATGTCACTTTGGATTCCCATTTTGGATGCACCAATAGTCTCTGCCACTGGTTTAAAAAAATAAAAATTGACCATCTATACTTCCAAATTTTTATGGTATCTCAATTGAAGATCTTGATGCTTTCCTTTTTTAGTTTAAATTATTGTATCACACATATACATACACAAATGATGCATAAAAAAACTGGACATTTCTAGCTACCTTAAAAGGAGTTTTCCTCAAATGGTTTACGGGTTTATGGTAACATACTACTAGCTAATGGGAATTCATGAGAACAAATTTCCTTAATAGATATGAACCATATTATATGCCCAAATACTCTAAGTAGGATATCTTTAGCGTGTCAAAAAAAGGAAGAAAGTCCAAAAGACTATTTGGAAATATTTTCCTATAATTGTCAAAAATATAAACAAAATTCACTAAATCCATATACAATTCACATAAATTTCTTAAAGTGTATTAGAGTAATTTTATTAAATTGTATTAGAGAGAAATATATTGATTTACTTAATATTATGGGAGAAGTCATTTCCTACATAACTTTTGCAGAAATATCTATGTAGTGAAAGACATATTCTAGAGGAAGAGCAAGGCTGACAAAGGTCAAATAAATACTCTTTCCAAAATCACTAAGTCAACTATAGGAATTCTGACCACGGAAGAAACAAGCAATTTGATATTAAGGTTTAAAACCAATATCTTATGTACACTTGGCTCATAGATAAATACATTAAAATATAACAAGAGGCAAGGAGAGAAAAAATTAAGTATTGTCAATATTTTGTGCTAAGGGTAGGAAAAGGAATCTACTAAGAGAATTCCCATTAGATAGTATTCAAACTGTGGCATCTATGTAGAAAAGTATGAAACTAAATTTTTTCCAAAACTATGGGAATTGATAACAACCTATAATAGGGAAACGAAATAAGTGGAATATTTATAGTATGTTGCACCTAGAAGGCCATGGAATCCAAGAAAATCAAGTATGTTCCAATATTATACAAAAAAATCTCTAGAATATTATAATTAAAATATTGTATGAAATATTTGGAATGATTATGTGGATTGGCAGGACTAACCTCCTTCTTAGGCCCAAAATCAACCTTTTCAATATGGCTTGTGAGTACTTAATTATGGAAACTATCCTCGCTATAATCTAAAAAAACCATATAAGCCATTATATCCTCAATATCCATATCAACAACAATCTTTTACCTTTGGAAAATGTTCGAACAGGGTTTCCTAGCCCCAATTTTGCCTAAGTTTTGTAATATTTCCATAATATTTGGTCTAGTGAAGGGGGTTTGGGGTGGGCCAAACCTCCAATGAATTGTAATGGGTCAAAAGCATATACCTAGGGTCCGCAAACCATGGTTTTCAGACCATAGGATTGCACAAGATAAGGTGCTATAAGTAGATGGGTAGATTGAGTCTAGAGGTAGGCTAAGATTGATTGAAGCTAATTGTGAGCTATTAAGATCTGTTTTGGGTTGTATTGGGGTAAGTACTCCGGCTGGCTATGTGTGCAGAGATCCTCAGTCCTATTGTTTGCAGACCCCGCTAGTTGTGTGCACAAGTAGGGAATTGGGTCTGTAAGTGGATTTCGGAAGCTAATGAATGATAAATCTGCTTGATCATATCTTATAAGAACTAGCTGTGTTTATGGTATTACGGTGATTCAGTTTGTTGATTAATATTAATGCGCACATGGATACAAAGGTGTTACTAAGATCTGATTAGTAATAGTTGCTTATTTATGCTACCTATGGTTTTATGCACTTCGCATTCTGCACATATACTGCTAAAGTTTCTGCGATAAGATTCCATCTACGCAAATATGATAGATATTAAGAAGGCCACCCCTATTAACCCTCTTTCTCTCAGGGTGCGGAAACCTGGTTCCAGCACCCTCCCATACTACTTCGAGTGAGACCTTGGCCTGCACCAGCAGGTCATTGCCGAAAGGGCCAGTAGTATAGGGGTTTGTTGGCACACCTTAAATCTGAACCTGGGTCAGGACCCCTCAAGCCAAGAAATGGTTCTGTTGCCAAGACCAAGAGAATTTTGAGAGAAATCGGGTAATACCAGGAGGTCACTGGTGGCCTGAGAAGTCTGAGATTGAAGATTTGTTCAAGAAACAGATCCAGGAATTTTCTTAAAAGAAAATCGAAGTACAAGGCTAACTACCAAAGAGTGGAAAGACAAGTATATATTTACAGAAGTATATGAGATTTTCTTTGTAACCTTCGCACACAAACTACAGGAGTGGTTAGCAAGGTTAGTAGAGTTCTAGACCTGCGAAAAGAACAATTAGGTTACACAGTGGACTCCTAAATTGATCCAACAGTTGGGGAGGGCTTATAAAAAAATCTCCCGGACTATAGATCACTAGGTGGATAGTGTTTTGGGGGGATTTGTCACAAAATTTATAGTTGATCAATTCGTATCTTATTCTGAAGTTAAGCGAAGTTTCTTCAAAGGGTTCCGAGGTAAGTTTTTGCAAACATTTCCACTACTAATTAAGATACTATTGTGTGAAAAAGGTCTGTTGTGCAATCATGCCACGTGAATTACCTACGATCATAACAAAAGTATAACACAAAGTGGTAAATATTACAGGGTTAATAAAGAAGGGGATAGATCGATATATAGTCCCTTAAGAGAGTCACCTACGCACGCAGGAACCAGTCCTCTAGTTACCCCACTGTCAAATCCGTAAAAGGATAATAATTCTCCTACCCCACCACCACCGCCAGAAGATGACATGGTCACACACATGAAGCTACCTACTTTTAAGGGTGTGGGGGATGAGGACATGGACCGATTTTGGTTCGTGGCAGAATCAGTATGGACTGCACAAAATGTTGCTAGCGATGCTGTAAAAAGGGTGCAGCTATCCCTAGCTTTTGAGGGAAGAGCCTTGGATTGGTTCATGGGGTACGTCGGCCAGCACGCTAATCCATCAATACAGGAAATTAAGGATGCCTTAAAACAACAGTTTTGGAAGTTGAAATTCTATGCTCAACTGGTGATTGACTTGAATGATTTTCAATGGGGACCTACAGAGTCAGTGTGGGAGGCTGATCAGCGGTTTAAGAAAGTTATCAGGGATGGAGATTTTAAGTATGAAGATAGACAACACAAATAATGGTTCATTGACATGTTATTACCACACTTGCATGGACCTGTGGACCAGCAGATGATTGATACACAAGAAAAGGCCCTGGAAATTTCCATGAGGCTAGAAGTTGCTCTAAGGGATGATGCCCAGTTTGGGGTTAGTAGATCTAGGGCCAATTGGAGGCGATGCACCTAAAAATCTAGAATTTATGAAAACAACGGGGAAAAGAAGCCAACACAGACGTTTGGTGCATACGGTGCAGGGTGTCAGGCCACACCAAGGATTAGTGCCCTCTGCTATTAGACTACATGCAGGCTGGGAGGCCTAAGTTACCCATTATGCCCCAAAGAGGTTGTGGGACTAAGCACCCCCACATTATGGTGCATCGACTATTGAGTAGTTGGATTTCATGATAAAAACCACTACCCCTGACTTGGTGCTTATGTCCCAGAATTGAAGCAGTAGTGGTGCAGATTGGGCTCATCTGTAGGACATGATGAGCACAACTGTCGGACATATGATTTGATGATAGATAAAGGAAACCTGTATAGGGTACAGGCTGACCCTTCCACACAACTATCTCTCTCTAGATGACGAGGCTCCCTGACAAGAGGCTGAGGGGGGGGGAAGAGGTGGAAGCACAGGGTGGGGAAGAGGACAACTGATCTGTTATAACTGTGGGGAGGTGGGTCACTTTGCAAGGGAATATAAGAACCCCGCACGACAATATTGCAGGTATTGTAGGCATTTGGGTGATGTGATCGAAGACTTTCCTGTACTGATAGAAAAGATGGAGGAAAAACAGCAAACGTCGATGCAAAATGTGCAAAGGGTTAAGGCAAAACTGCATAATGAAGGGCCCAGTATTAACATAATAACATGCAGTGGCATGGCCACAGGAGGAGCTGAGGAAAATGTTGCAGCTAAACCACTTATCAGGAAAGCCGCTCACAAAAGGGAAAGCCTGGACTTACAGAAAGAGAAAGAAAATTTCCTTGAAGTGGGTAAAGAATTTACCAAAAATGAGGCATCTACCTCTAGGACCCCAACAGAGTTGAAATCAAATGAAGAAGTGAAGCCGTTCCTGCAGGCATGTATGAAGTTACTACGCAACCAGAAGGAAGTCGAGAACCTCCAAGCATTGATAGACAGTTGCACCGAAAATATTTCCCCATCAACAAAAGTGAGAGATTTCAACAAACTTTATAAGCATAAGAAGAGATCCGGTCGGGAAATGTGGCTAACTGCGCAGATTGAAGATTATGAAATGGACTAGGATGAGACTAGGTCATCCTTGATTGAGGATCCGATGCGAATGTCTTGCCTAGACAGACTTGGCAGAGGATGGAAGAGCCCAAGATGGAATGGTATACTATACAGCTACGCATGGCGAACCAACAGAAGATCATACCACTAGGAAGGCTATCAAAGGTTATAGTAGACATCGCAGGAGTTAAGGTATATGCATATTTCGAAGTGATTCAAATTGTAGATGATGCAGACCCTTACCCTGCGCTTTTAGGACAGGATTGGGCTATAGACATGGGAGGTATTACCAACTTAAAAAGGCGAACAATGGTTTTTGAAAATGAGGGTACGCGAGTACTAGTTCCTCTATATCTGACAGAAGGTGAGCGGTATACAGAACCAGTGTGCGAAGGGGATGATGTTGATCAGATTTACAAGTTGACTGCCCGGAATGGGGATTGCATCAACCCTACCGCTGATGGTGTGCTCTGCTGCGAGAAGGATAGCGAATGTCTTTTTGACTCAGATGGGGAGATAGAAAATTGGGAGAACTAGTTGCATGACGTATCTGCGCTATGATGCCTGAATATTGCCAAGAGCTTCTGATGTATCTCGTCAGAGGTAAGAGAGCCACCCTATTTTGATGATTCTGGTAGTGTTAGGGATTTTCTTAGAGCGTTCAAAGTAGAAGTACCAAAGGAATGAAGGATGTGGCCGCTTAACCTACTTATGTGTGCGACCCTTGCGTGGTGATGGGAAACTCATAAGGGGACTTTCCAAGATTGGGAGTAATGTCACAGAATGTTGGTCCTACGATTTGAACCTCCGGTCCACCTACCCATGGAGCGTTTCCTTGGCCGTGGGGACCCACGCAAGAACTTATCAGTATGGATGGAAGTATGGTGCAAAAGGACTTGGGACAAATGGGTCCACATATTTATCCACACCTTAGGACCTATCCCCACCACATGGTATTTGGATGCAGAGCTACATCAACACACTTGCCACTGGGATGCCATGAGGGAATATTTTTTAGGGACTTTTGGATTGATAAGCAGGACTGAAAAATTAGATGAAGCCCTACAGGATATAGATGCTCTAGTATTTGATGAATCATGCCCTCGCATAGAATGTGAGGAACCAGCTTGGGATGCACAGATGTAGGATATTGCCAACTGTTGGAATCTGTCAGTAGAAGAGTGTGATGTGGACCTACCAAATATCACTATCCCGGAGTCCAAGGGTGAACGCACAGTTGTTGGACCCCCATTACAAGCAGTAGATGTGACTAAGCCTCTCAAATTAAAAGAAATCAACATTGGAACAGAAGAACAACCCAAGATGACTAGCATTGGGGATTACTGGAATGATGATACCAATGGAAAATTTGTGGAACTACTCACTGAATATCAAGATTTGTTTCCTAAAAAATTTTCATAGCTCAAGGGTATTGTAGGGGACTTGGGTGTCATGCGGATCACCTTAAAAGCAGATGCATGTCCTCTCAAGCAGCGACCTTACTGATTGAACCCCAAATATAAGCATAAAGTCAGAAAATAAATCGATGAAATGATAGTCGCAGTTATCATCGAAATTGTATAATAAGCGGATTGGGTAAGACCTATGGTGGTCCAAGAAAATAAGAGAAAAGGGGAAATAAGAATCTGCGTGGACCTGCGGAAATTGAATGATGCTTGCATACATGATCCCTTCCCTACACCATTCTTTGATGAAATTCTTGACAGTGTGGGAGGTCAGGAAGCATACTCGTTCACTAACGTGTTTTCGAGCTACCATCATATCATAATCGCACCCAAAGATCACAGAAAAACTACCTCCGCAATCGAATGGGAATCCTTTCAATACACCGTCATGCTCTTTGGGCTCAAAAATGCCCCTGCCATCTTTTCACGAGTGGTGGTAATAGTGTTCAAGGAATTCATTCATAAGTTTCTGGAAGTATACTTTGACTATTGGACAGTGTTTGGATTGGTAAAGAAGCATGTCTCAAACCTGTCCATGATGTTGGATGCCTGCAGAAAGAACCAAATTTCCATAAACATTAAGAAGTGCATATTCTGTGTACCTTTCGGGATCTTGTTAGGAAATGTGGTCTGTCGGCAATGATTGATGGTTGACCCAACCAAGGTGGTAGTTATCATCAATTTAGTAGTCCCCACAACTTAGAAGCAACTACGCTCCATCCTCAGGCACACTGGCTACTATAGGAAATTTATTCAAGGATACGCACTGATCACGACACTAATGGAGAAGCTGCTAAAGAAGGGCGTATCTTTTTTTTGGAACGCGGAGTGTCAGAAGCATTTTGAGCTGCTAAAGGAAAAGATGGTCTCTGCACCTATCCTCATATTTCTTGACTGGGTGAAGGTTTTCATGTCCATGTGGATGCCTTAGGGGTCACCCTAGGCGTTGTCCTTATGCAGCCCGAGGAAGGGGACATTGACCACCCGATTGCATTTGCTAGTATAAAACTTTCTAGCGCAGAACATAATTACTCTAATACTAAATGTGAGGGATTGGAAATGGTGTATGCCCTGCAGAAATACCGACACTATATACTGGGAGGGCACTTCAAGATGTTCATGGATCATTCAGCTTTGAAGTACTTGGTCAATAAGCCTGTGTTGGGGGGGGAAGATTTGCCGATGGTTACTACTATTTCAGGAGTATGATTTTGAGATAATTTTGAAGTCTGGGAGACTAAATTCTATCCCATACCACTTGTCCCAAATCGAGATGGGTCAAGAGCCAAATAACCTGGAAGAAGGCTTGCCCGATGCACAACTATTTGCTATTAAGGTGGTTGACGAGCACTTTGAAAATATTATTCAATTCTTAACTACTGAGATTGTGCCTACAGACTACTCGATACAACAGAAAAGAGAATTGGTCACCCCTGTCACTGAATTTACCATCATTGTAGGCCAATTGTACAAGCTGGGAGCTGATGAAGTGTTGCGAAGGTATGTACTGGAGCATGAGAGGCAAGCCATTTTAGAAGAAGCCCGCAGAGGAGTGGCGAGGTCACTATGCCGGAAAAGCAACTATGCAAAAGGTACTAAGAGCTAGGTTGTGGTGGCCCACACTGCATAATGAATCCCACGCATATTGTAAAGCCTGTGATGCGTGCCAATGGACGGGAAGACCTTCGCGTCAGGATGAGATGCCCTTGCAACCACAGACGGCCCTGCAGGCATTTGGTAAGTGGTTCATTGACTTCGTAGGCCCCATTAAACCCCCGGTAAGAAGAAAAACACTCGATATATCATTACGGCCACAGAGTACGTTACTAGGTGGGCCAAAGCTGCAACTGTCAAGGACTGCACTATGGATGCGGCGACACACCATTTTTGAGAATATCTTAACCAGGTTTGGATGCCCGAGGGTCCTGATGAGCGACAGAGGGATGAATTTCATTAACAGAACAATTAAGGCTTTAACTGAGGAATTCCAAATCCAGCATGCCAAAAGTACCCCATATCATCCACAGGCGAATGGAACCATAGAGGCATTCAAAAAAATTTGGAACAAGCGCTCACTAAGGTCTGTAACTCACAACGAAGTGATTGGGATGTGCACATCCCCTCTGTCCTCTGGGCCTACAAAACCACATGTAAGAAGCTCACGGGAAAAACAACCTTCCGCCTGGTCTATGGAAAGGAAGTTGTTATGCCTATGGAATGCATTGTTCCTAGCTTGTGCATCTCAGCCTTCACAAATATTTTCGATCCCGACATTATGGAGGAGCGCTTGGTGCAACTAGTAGCATTGGAAGAAGACCAGCTCATCGCCCAGTAACACCAACAGGTTCAGAAGGCACGGGAGAAAGAATGGCATAGTCACCATATCCGACAGAAAGACTTTTCGGAGGAAGCATTGGTCCTACTATATGATAGCCAGTTCACGAAATACCCAGGGAAATTTCGACAACACTGGTTAGGTACGTATGTGGTCAAAGAAATTACCAATGGTGAAGTGGCCAGACTTGCCACACTACGCGGAGAGTCCCTACCAGGATATGTTAATGGATGTAGGCTAAAGCCCTACCGGGACTCCATGGTACCAATCAAATGACTATATAGCCAGATTAGTTGTACCATGGACATTACACGCAAGGAGGATGCACAGGAACGGATGCACAAGGATGGTGTGCAAGCATTGATGCGTAGTGGTGATGCGCAGGACTGGAAGCACAGGGGGTTGTGAGATAGGTGCAGGTGCTACATGCAATGGACAAAACTAGCCATTGGGATGAAGCAAATGCATGGAAAACCACGCTCCCCATCTAATCACATAGGTAATTGGAAATTAATGAGGTGATTTACGACGAATTTTTACCGTTTATGTAATGGTGGAATGAAATTAAGGGTCTGACGACAATTTCTCTCTTGTGGACGCTATAAGCTCATGACCCTTTGTTCTACGAGATTCAACTGTTGCTCATGCTTGCCACACCTCGACCTCTCTGGTATATACTATTGTTTCTGTCTATCTGTCAGCTGCATGACTGAGCAAGCTCCATTGTTTGATAGTAGCCATGCTTAATTCATCTTTCAAGCAAGGATGATCGCTACTGACCCAAATGCGCCTCCACTTGACAAAAAGTTCGAAGAAATAGGATCTAATGAGGTTCGAGAGGTCACCCTTGCAACAAAAGAAATTGGCTTGACTTCAGCACCACGGAAGGGCAAGGGAAAGGAAAAATAGATGAAATGAGCTAGTGGTAAGCCTCATACTTCCCCTTGAATTCAGCATTCACCTCGGAAGGTGCCTCAGAAGCAATCGCCCACTGCACCCCCAAACCCGATGGCGCTCGCCGCGAAAGGCCTGCAGGCGACTCCGCTGACCTGGTTACCCCCTTACATTTGGCCACGCAGAACAGCAGCCCATATGCCCAACATATATGTCGTTCACTCCTATCCTCATATCCCTTTGGTCCCCAAAGAAGTGCCCCAGTGGCAAGATATCTTCGGACATCTGCCCAACATAAATTTCGACGACCATTGCCTGGTGAACCTGGATGCTTTTCCTTTGTTAGATCCGCAGCTGTACTTGGAAGAGGTGGTCAATGATGGTGTGTCCAAAGTCGAACCAATGGTCTGGGTCAAGGGATTAGCGGAGGCATGCATCCTAAACTTACTGAGCCTCCCCCATTTTGGTCGCTACAACATAACCAGCCTCATTTTTCGCCAACTGTTGGCACTTGTCCATGATGGCTGCTTGTGGCTCCAAGGCCGCATACCGATTGATGTTTCCCTCATTCAACATATCATAGGCCTCCCTATGAATGATCCTGACCCTAGGGATGGAACGGGCAAGAAATTTGAGCACCATATTGCTGATGTTGTCTGGAAGAAGTACCATGTTGATTGAAACAAACAGGGCTTCCTGATTGATAAAATCAATGACCAGGGATGTGCATGGGCACTTTATTGCTTGCCTGCAAGTTGATGCGAAAATTTCAGGCTGCAACTGTCCCTGATCATGTAATTCAAATCGCTGGCCAGTGTGAAAAGAAAGTCTGATACAATTGGTCCCAGTACCTGGTTGAAGAATTTCTCGACAATGTGTGCAAAGCTCAGGAGTAGGGAAAAGCATTCTACTACTCATGGCTGATCCTGCTAATCATCTTTGTTTCTTGGGAGAACCCGGGAGAAGCGGTCTTCCCCCCTCTGGGGGTTGGCATGTGCGAAGGGGCACAATTTTCCAACCTGTGGGACTCAAAGGATCCCAAGTGGGTGGAGGAAAACAAGTTCTTCTGGATACTCTATGATGGGGTTATGGATACTCTACGATGGGGCTATCGATGCGGCCATTGATTCCCAACCACGCCTATCCCCGACCGTCTATGAAAATTATAAGAAAATAGTGGCATTTTAGATAACCATGCACAATGTGTAAATTCGGGCCTAAAAATCTACACTTGGCATGATATTCCATACATGACTACTGAGGCTGAAATTGAACAGGTAATCGCCACTTGGCCGCTAGAGTGGAAGGTCACAACTCTGCCAACTGCCCTAAATGCAGCAGGTGCATCTACCCCCTAAAGGAAGGATGCACCACGGAGTGTAGACATTTGTGAATAGACCACGGATGTCTGTGCCAATGGTATGTTCACGTGGAAAAACAACAGAGGAGTTTCCCATTAGATAGCCTAAATATTAGATAGATTCCTCATCACAGAAGATCTCATCCGTATCAGAGGTGACATAGATGCTACCATCATCTCGGCGGCATGATCTAGCCACTGGCCGATACAAATTTAATCGTCACGACCAGGTAAGCATGCTCCTAAACCTTTCTGCTTCGAACATTGTTGGTTCCAACACCCAAGGTTCAAGGAAATGGTTTCCAAATGGTGGTCCTCCTTAGCACCTCTGCAGGGTACTAAAATGCTCCAGTTCCATACCAAACTGAAAATGCTCAGAGGCAAACTGAAGATCTAGAACAAAACAACCTTTGGAAATATCTTCACAAAACATAAAGAACTGGAGGAAAAAACGAGGAAACTCCAACATAATATTATCTAGGAGGGACGCTCAGCTGAGTCAAAAAATCAAGAGAAAACCTTAACTATTCAGCTGGAAGAAAGACAGAACCAGGAAGAAGCCCTTTGGAGACAAAAATCAAGAATCAACTAGCTCAAAGAGGGAGAAAGAAATACCAAATTCTTTGACCATTCCACCATTCAACACAGGATGCACAACAGAATTACTATCCTCAAGAACCAAACTAGGGAAAGGATGGAAACGCAAGAGGTCATCACTGAGGAGTTGCACAATCATTTCAGGGACATTCTGCAGGAACCCAACCACTAGAGGAATGAGGCTATTTGGGAAATCACTCAACACATTCCCAAGCTGATAATGGATGAACACAACAGGATGCTGCTCGAACTACCACTCTAGCTGAGGTGGAACAGACAGTCTTCCAGCTGAAGGCAGTGAAATATCTAGGTCTTGATGGATTTACCACCAACTTCTTCCATTTTTTTGGGATACCATCCAAAACGAAGTATGGGACGTAGTGGAGGAATTGTGCTCCACCCATTGGCTTCTACCTGTGTTAAATTCCACCTTCATCACTTTGGTACCAAAAGAAGACAATGCATCCTCGCCAAGTAAGTACAGATCCATAGCTCTTTGCAATGTCATTTACAAAATTATCTCCAAAGTAATAGCTAACAGGCTGAAGCAGCTCCTCCCCATAATCATATCCCCTGAGCGAACAGGTTATGTGGAAGTAAGTAAAATTCTTGATGGCATCATTTTAACCCATGAAGTCATTCACTCCCTAAAAACTAACAAAAAGCTAGGCATGCATCTCAAAATTGACCTATCAAAAGATTTTGATAAACTCAGTTGGGATTACATAAAAAATGTCTCATAGCCTTTGGCTTCAGCCACACCTGGGTTCGATAGATCATGAGTCTCATCACCTCCCCTTTTCTCTCCATTTTGGTGAATGGTATCCCCTCTGCAAACTTCAACCCCTTGAGAGGCATCAAACAAGGGGACCCTCTCTCCTCCTTTATCTTCATCATTATGGAAGAAGGATTGGGTCGCCTTCTCAAAAGCTCCGTCCAGACATGTGCCCTGCTTGGTTTACCCCTTTACAACCCGCCTCCCTCCTCTCATCATAAATTTGTGGATGACAATATTATTATGAGTTACCCTTCAGTCTAGGAAGCCCGTTCCCTCAAATCCACTCTCGACTCCTTCTCTAAAGCCTCCAGCACAGAGGTCAACCCGAAAAAATCGTAGATCTTCTTCTTTCATACCCCCCTCTCACTCAACGCATTATTCTCCCTTCCAAATACCTAGGAGCTCCGTTGAATGACTCTAACATCAATCACTCCTCCTGAAGAGCTTTGTTGGACAAAATGGAAACCCGGTTATCCAACTAGACCCATCACTCCCTCAGCATTTCTAGCTACTTGGTTCTCATTAAATCTATCCTGCAATCCCTCCCCGTCTATCTCTTCTTAGTCTTGTCAGCGCCCAAATGGGTCCTCAAATCCATGCGCAACTTGCAATGATATTTTCTATGGGGACACACCAAAGAGAAAAAAAAATGGGCCTTAGTCAATTGGAAGGATGTTTGCACCCCTAAAAGTCAGGGAGGATTAGGACCGCATGACCCTGAGTACAACAATAGCATAATAGGAGCTAGCATCTAGTGGAAATGGGTCTCCGAACCTAACACTCCCTGGGTCAACCTATGGGCATCCAAGTATGCACACTCCTGGCCAAAGGAGGATCTCATAAGGTATAACTTAGACCCGGGGGGATCCAAAATCTGGAAAGCAACAAGCAACCAAAAAAGGATGATACAAAATAATAGCTTTTGGGAGCTAGGAAGTGGTACCCAAGCAAGATTATGTGAGGATTCCTGCAACATATGCCAAGCCTTTCCTCCATCTTCCCCAGACCTCTATGGAGTGAAGCTCTCCAAGAAAGGTAAAGATAAAAGGTACAAGACTTTTGGATAGACGACACCTCCCAAGGATACAAGCAATGGATACACACGAGCAGATGGCAAGACGAGTGGAACAATGAGGGCCATATAGACATTTGGGAAGAAATCAGTACCAAAATAAAAATCAGAGTAAAGATAGGACCTGCCATCCTATGATGGGGGCATATTCCCAGTGGAAACTACTCAACCAAGGAAGCTTACAAAATACTTCATTAGCAGAACCCTGGTCTAGCAGATCTCATCTTGAAAAAGATATGGAGGACCAATCTGTGGCCTAATATAGTCACCTTCCTGTGGCTACTCAGTAAACGACACATCCTCACATGGGAGAATATTTTGAAGAGGGGGTTTGTAGGACCCTCAAGATGCCCTTTATGTCAGGACAACTTGGAAACCATCGACCACCTGTTGCACCAATGCCCTACTACCAATTTCTTGTGGGAAAGAATTTCAATCTTATGTCGTCGTTCCAACCGAGTAAGGGGCAACATCATCAACACCATCAGCAACTGGTAGGACAATCGATACACCAACACGCTCTTGAATAAAATCTGGTAGATCATTCTGGGCATCCTAATTTGGAATATATGGAAGGAAAGAAATAACTGCATATTCAAAGAGAAGGCATCCACATCAAATCATCTCTGGGACATGATCCACAACAACCTCTCTGGAACCTTGGCCTTAGCTGCTTGGAGTTGGGAGGAACTCCCCACCTCTTCAGCAAAGTGCCACATATGGAAAAATTGGCAAATGATTCTAAACACCCCCCTGGACATGAATCCTAGAAGCGTAGGTAGAACCCCTACTCCTGAAAAATGGTCTCCCCCCTCTAATGGTTTCTTCAAATGCAATTTCGATGGCGTGTCCAAAGGCAACCCTGGAAATGCAAAACTCGGAGCCATTATTAGGAACTCTCAAGGAGACCCTCTTCTGAGTTACTATGGGAACATAGGTCGGAACAACAATAATTCGGCGGAGTTTTAGGGGCTTATACAGGGTTTTCAAATTTCCATCGAGTTTCATTACTTCCCCCTAGAAATTGAGGGAGACTCACAAATCATAACTATGGGAGCCACAAAAATCCTCCAAGGAACGATTTCCTCAAAATTATCAAATAGTTGGATTCCTTCCCATAAGCTCAAGGCTCTAGAACAGGTGATTCACAACCATAGAGCCATTAATTTTGGCCACGTTCGCAGGAAAGCCAAATCCGTTGTGGATCTCCTTGCAAACAAAGGAGTGGAAAGCAACAGTGAGTTGCATCACTCCACCCTAACTCAGGCTGAGGAGGAACCACTCAGACAAGACTGCCTCACTCTCATTCAGAAGGATCTGCTCCCCCTGAATGTGGTTAACAGAACAAACACACTTGATAATCAGATCTCACACACCCTAGAGGACGGAGATCTTCTACACAGAGCCTCACCTGCTGCAGATCCCCAAACCGTTATCCATTCGCATGAAACTCACAGAATCAGGAATAATGACAAGATGATGGGAACTGTGTCACCTTCTCTAGGGCATCCCTTCGCATCTATCACCATGATTAACCCATATTGTAGCCATCCCCCTTCTTCGAGCCTTCTCAGGTGATCGATCATTGCACGCAATTGCGTGCGAGGCCTACTTAGTGCTATCCTCTTCGTACACATCCTAGCCCCTTTAAAAATATGAGCTCTCAACCCCTTTCAAGCCACAATATTTTATCTCTTCCTTTTGCCTCTTTACCTATGCTCTGGCATCTCCCCAACTTCAAAAGGCTATAAAGCCCTTTTCTTAGAGTTGCGTTGTGCAGTCCCTTCTAGGTTGCTACATCCCTTCCTGCGCAGCCCCGCCCCCCCCCCCCCCCCCCCCAATACTTCGACCCCATGAGCCCTAGCACTGCTTGCCCTTCTATGTATCCCTCCCTGAACATCTCCCCCCTGCCTCTTAGCGCAATGGACCCCAGACTTTGTTCGAGAAGTATCTGAGGTGGACGGAGAGGGGGTCTCCCTTGTTGCTATCACTGTGGTGAGGACAATCAACTAGAGTCGATGGAAGGCTCCTCCTCTGGCACTTTTGTGCGACAATGCCCCAATCCCAAGCAGGATGAAGTAGCCCCTAGAGAGGTTGCGCAGAGAGGAAGGCACGACCTACAAAATTCCACCATCTGCCCCTAGACGCACCCCGGGTACCGCAAAAATAACCCACTATCAGTTTAGGAGAAGGAAGATGATGATTCAGAAGTCTGGGTGATGGATTCTGATGACAACTAGACGCATGTCCCCAACGGCGTAGATTCGAACTCCACCATCCTCTGCGCACTGGTCCCTAAACCCAGGCGTACAGTGGCAAATTCGAAGGAAGCTGTTGCACAGTCTCCTACTTGCCCCATTAAGGAGGAGGTCCCCAAAAATGATGATGAAGATGAAAAGTGAGGCCTGCGTAGCTGCACAAATCTTCCATTTTTTTTTTAAGCTTTCCATCAGTGTTTTTTTGCTACTGCATATTTTGTGCTACTTAGATACACCAGCGCTACTGCGCATAATGTAATTTTCTATTTTAAGTTTTGTTCGGGCTGGTTTCCTCCTTTGAGGTAGCCTCAAAATGACGTAACTAAGGCTAGGATTGACTAAGCACAGCTTGCCAACCCAGCCTGTAGCATACGTAACTTCTCTGTTTTCGATTAATAGAATAGCCTAACTTACCAAAAAAAAATATTTCTATTCCAAATAATTTAATTGATTTAGGAACATCTATTAATGTAATGATAATGGAATCAAAGAAAAATTCGAATGTTTCTATTTTTAGACCTACACCTAGAATACTTGTGATAGTAGATATATCAAGGGTAAAACTTGAGGGTATAGTCAATGATATTATTGTTTCTTTGAATTTATGGGAATATCCTATTTATTTTGTAATTTCTAACCAAAATATATTTTCGGAGAACATCCCCTAATCCTAGAATACCTTAGTTGGCCACAATTGATGCTTTCATTAGTTCGAGGATGAATATTTCAAAATGAAGTGAAAGTAATAAATATAAACTATATATCCTTGTGGAATCCCTAACTGAACTAGAACAAATTTCATGGTTTAAAGAGATGGATTATGAATAAAAAATCATCCAAGCTATGCTAACTATTGATCAAATTATACATTCTACAAAAGAATATTATGAGAATATACTTAATCATTGTATTTCCAATCTATATCATATAAAATAATTTAAATACTTTCGACAAATATCGACTAATAATATTTTGGATCAAATTTTTCATGAACTTGTACAAGAATTATTTATATCGTTATTTTAGACAATATTTCTTGTAAAATCAATTTTATGTTATCATAGTAAAATCATTGATATCTACCCTCTAAAAAATATTTAAACATCAACTCAATCATATAAGAATCTCAAGAATAATAATGAGCTCAATTATTACAAAATATTCTAATGCAATTGCCTATCACTACATATATATGCAAGGTATCCATCGACATATTTGTACACTTCATATTTATAAAGAGGAAAATGTTAGACCTATTAGAAAATCAGAGAGAACGATGAATCTAATGTTGAAAGAGATATTAAATATAAAACTTATAAATTTACTAAAAGTAAACTTTATCTATCCCTTATTGGATATTAAGTGGGTTTTCCCCTTATTGGTAGCACCTAAAAAGAATGGAAATTGGTGAATATGTGTAAAATATTAGGAATTGACTAAAGAAACTCTAAAATACCACTTTTATTTACCTTTAATCAGCCAAGTCCTTGAAACATTAGTAGGAAATAAGTTATTTTATTTCATTGATAGGTTCTATGGATACAATTAGATTAAAAATATTTAGAAGACTGGTAAAATGCAACTTTTACATGTTCTTAGGGAACATATGCTTATAATGTACTACCCTTTAGAATATGTAATGCACCTACTACATTCCAAAGGGTAGTCTTGGCTATTTATTTTTATTTAATACATAAAAGCCTAGAGGTATACATAGATGATTTTTAAGTATATGTAGATTATTTTAAAGAATATTTAGTTAGTCTAGAAAAAGTTCTAATAAGATGCCAAGAGATCAAATCAACCCTTACTAACGATAAATGTTTTATGTTATTGAGCAAGGGGATTATAATAGGGTATCATGTTTCCATTGTAGGGATAAAGGTAGATACAACCAAAATAAATATTATTATCAAATTACCAATTCCAATATCTTCCCAAAAAGATGTTAATTTTTTTGTAGGCGATGTAGGTTATTATCGTCATTTTATTAAAAAATTTATCAAAATAGGCTTACCATTATTAAAATTACTTAATAAATATGTTGAGCTTTATGGGATGTTAATTGTTAAAATTATTTCCAAACTCTTAAAGAAAAAACTCTCAATGACACTAATATTAAGAGTTCTAGATAAAACCTTTCCATTTGACATCTTAACATATGCATCTAATACAATAATAAGAGTAGTCTCAAGTCACAAGGAAAAACATAAAATATATGTTATCCATTTTATCAATAAAAAACTAACCATTGTTTATATCAATTATAATTTCGCCAAAAATGAGATGTTAGCACTTATTCACGTTGTCAATAAATTTTGACACTACATTACAAAGTATTTTTCCATATAGACTATTTTTCTATTAGGTATTTGATGAACAAACCTCTTACTAATAGTAGAGTCACAAGATGGTTATTATTATTTGAGGAATTTAATATTACTATCGTAAATTTACTTTTTGATCCAGATTTATGCGGGAATGCAACAGAATACACATATAATCATAAATACAAAGATGTAGCAGAAATTACACTTCATTTCATCAATATCAAAGAACTGAAGTTTGCTTATAGACATAATGGAAATAAACTAGCTAGGGCGATGGTAGCTTATCTCTAAGAAGAGATATGGTGGCTACAGGCCTCTGAACTCTATGTTACAATGAGGCTTGAAGGCCTATATCTTATTGAGAAACAATGGAAAACCCTAAACATCAAAAAACCTAACTCTAGGAGATGAAACGCCAGAATATGGGTCCCATCGGGGTAAATTGGTACATCAATTTCCCGAGGTCGTAACTTTAGCATACTATCTTCGTTTGACGCACATGATACATCGTTAGAAATATCTATCCGAGGACTACAATTGTTGATTGTGAATGTAGAGTTTGGAAAAAACCCATATTCGCCATAGAAGAGATGCCAAAAAAACATCGTTTAGGGCCTCAAAACGGCTTCGGAAGTTCATAAACAAAAACACTACTAAAAATAGTAAATTGTGCTATAATTAAGGAAATTTGTTAGGTCCCTATATCACTAGTATAGTCCCTTATTATTGTTAGTGTAAACCCCTTATTGTTATTATTGTACCCTTGTAACCCCCATTTTGTTATTATTGTGCCCTTAAATTATTATTGTTAGGCCGGCTAGGATTACATTGTGGCCCACTATGATTACATTATGGCCCCATGGACTCCTATATATAGAAAGGAGGTTTTGTGAATTGTATCATCCAAGAATTGTTCATTTATGTAATGTATTGGAGGTTGCCCCCTCGAAGTGGCTCATTTCTAAGGCGTTGATATTTCTTTTCTTCTCTTTTTGGAGCTGGTTACACAACATTTGGTATCAGAGCTTTGGATTCTAGGGTTTCGCTGCTCCAAACAGGTCATCGTGGAATTTTCGCTATAACTTTGTTTCTACGAAGTTTCAGAAGCTGAAATTTTTAGGGTGCGAAGAAAAAATCTTGAGGAAGCCTGTGTAAAAATTTCAGAGTTTGGTTCGCAATAATTTCGGAGATATCATCTGTGGAAGTCAGGTATTTTTTCAGGCTCCTAAACAGGTCATCGTGGAATTTGCGCTATAAATTTTTTTCTACGAAGGTTTAGAATCTGAAATTCATATGGTGCGAAGCTGAAATCCTGAGGAAATTCATCAAAAAATTTCAGAGCTTGGTTCGCAATATTTTTGGAGATATGATCTGTGGAAGGTAGTGCTTTTTCAGGCTCCTGAATTTCATCTCAAAGAGGTGATCGTGGGAAAAGTTCAATAACTCTCTCTCTCTGGGCAGTGGATTTGAGTGCCATAAAAATTGGTTGCAGGTACATGGACTGTAGTTTTGTGGCTATCAATTTCAGAGACAAAGGACGAAACAGTGACACGTGGCAAGTCCTACAAGTTTGCTCTACTGAACCAGTCCAGAATTAGGTCATTGTGGGAGATTGGACACAAATCTCCACCCTGAGAATCCAAATCGTGTCGACCTATGGAATTTGAAAGAAGCTTCAGAGGGCTACTACAGGGATGAATTTAATATATTCAAGATTTTCAATTACAGAGATAATTCGATTTCAATATCGAGCTCCTCAAACTAAGTAAAAGGTGTGTATTTGTTTTTCCGAATTGCATAAGTCTTGTTTGAAGAATCAAATTGAATCGATTCCAAGGGCATATTGTAGAATAGATATCAATATTGGATTCTAAAGTGGCCCCTAAAAATAATTCAACACCCATTAAGCCTTCGGAAGGCTCTACCATGACTCATGAAGATGAAGAATTGCAACATGATCTATCAAAATTACAAGAGCAAGTGCAACAATTTTCACTCTCGCAAAGAGCAACAAAAAATGAAATGGAAGTTTTGAAGAAAGGCATGGAAGTGAAGATGGACGGTTTGAAGAAAGGTATGGAAGCTAAGATGGATGGCGTGGAAGCTAAGATGGATGGCATGGAAGCTAAGATGGATGGCATGGAAGTGGGGATGGAAGCTAAGATGGATGACATGAAAGACAACATGGATGACATGAAGAATGATCTAAAAGCATACATGGAAGGCTTGATGACAAGCTTAAAACCATAAATGATTCCTAATGGCGAAAATATAGGAGAAGAACCTCCTGATGAGAACAAAATAAATGTTAATCATGATTCCATAAACTCGAATGTTGGCGGGAAGAACCACCATATTCCAAAAATGGATATGAGGAAGTTTGATGGAAAGGATCCTGTAACATGGATACTACAGATGGAGCAATATTTTGATCTCAATAATGTGAAAAACACACAAAAGGTACGCATTGCAATTTTACATTTAGAACAAAATACATTTGTATGGTATCGATGGCTTTGCTCCCGTAAAAAAATTGTCACTTGGTCAATTTTTACGGAGCAAATGATAGCACATTATGAGGATACAAAGAGCAACACCTTCTTTAGCCAATTGATAAATCTCAAACAAAAGGGTTTAGTGGGGCAGCACATTGAGGACTTCCAAAAAATTGAATATAAGGGTAACTGATATTCCAGAGGAACACAGGATTGATCTCTTCATAGGCACTTTAAAGGATAACATCCAACATGAAGTTCGCGTTTTGGAACCTGATTCATTGGAGAAGGCATTCAGGTTGGCAAGAAAAGTTGAATGTAAAAATATGGCGACAAGGAAGCCTACCACTCAATTCTATAAAGAAGGAAGTGTTGCTACGCCTAGATTTCCACAACCTACAAGGTTGACACCACAACAATTGGAAGAAAAAAGAGCAAAAGGGCTTTGCTACAGTTGTGATAGCAAATACACTAAAGGTCATAAGTGTGTCGAGAAGAAATTATTTTACATAGATTGTGAAGAGGAAGAAGAAAATGAACAAGAAGAGGATATACACCAGGAACCAACCCTAGAAGAGGAAGAAATGAATCCGACCATATCGTGTAATGCACTGGCAGGAATTGCCACTCCTCAAACTCTCAAGATACAAGGACAAATCAAGAAGAAAAAGGTAATAGTGTTGATTGATTCAGGTAGCACCCATAATTTTATTCATTGTAAGGTAGCCAAGGAATTAAATTGTTTCCTATACCCAGCACCAGAATTTCAAGTGATGGTTGCAAATGGAGGAACTATAAATTGCTCTAGAAAATGCCATAATATCAAGCTAACCATGGGGGAATATGTATTGACTAGTCCAATGCTTTCCATTCCTATGGGAGGTGCTGATGTTGTACTAGGAGTACAATGGTTACAATCTTTGGGGACGGTAGTTTTTAATTTTCAAGAACTTTTCTTGAAATTCTTTTCAGAAGGAAAGGAAGTCGAATTACGGGGTATTGAAGGGAAGCCAGGAAGGATAATAAGCTCTAATGGCATGACAAAGCTTCTAAAGGAAGAACAACGAGGCGTAATTGCACAATTATGCTCACTAGAAGTTCCAACATCAAAATCATCTATTTCTGCAGATCTCCAACAAGTCTTGGACAATCATTTCAAGGTGTTTGAAACTCCCAAAGGACTCCCACCGATTCGTGATCATGATCATGCTATTCATTTAATTCCAGGAAGTGTTCCTCCAAACATCAGGCCTTATATATATCCTTACTTCCAAAAGAGTGAAATTGAACGTATGATTGCAGAAATGTTAGAGGCGGGTATAATTCAACCTAGTCAAAGTTCTTTCTCTGCTCCTGTAGTATCGGTACACAAGAAGGATGGATCATGGCGAATGTGTCCAGATTATAGGGAGCTCAATAAGCTCACCATTAAAGAAAAATTCCCCATTCCTGTGATTGATGAATTATTGGATGAATTACATGGAGCAATTTATTTTACCAAGTTGGATCTTCGTTCGAGATATCATCAAATTAGAATGAAGACTGAAGATATTCCAAAAACAAAATTTCGAACTCATGAGGGTCATTATGAATTTTTGGTCATGCCTTTTGGCCTTACCAATGCACCTTCTACATTTCAAGGGTTGATGAATTCCATTTTCAAACCCTTCCTTAGAAAATTTGTGCTAGTATTTTTTGATGATATACTAATCTATAGCAGGTCTTGGAAGGATCATGTCGAACATGTTGACAGGGTGCTCAAACTATTGCAGGAGAAACAATTATATGCAAAAACATCCAAATGTTTCTTTGGAGTACAAGAGGTGGAATATCTGGGTCATATTGTATCTCACGAGGGTGTTAAAGTAGACCCTAAAAAATTAAAGCCATTAAGGAATGGAAAGTCCCCACAACCATAAAGCAGTTGCGAGGATTTCTCGGGTTAACAGGGTATTATCGCAAGTTTGTTAAGAATTATGGGAGAATAGCAGCACCTCTAACAACATTATTGAAGAAAGATGCATTTTCATGGACTCCTGAAGCAACTAAGGCCTTCGAACATCTTAAAGAGGCAATGTGCCTAGCACCGGTCTTAGCTACGCCAGACTTCACAAAAACCTTTATTGTGGAATGTGATGCCTCAGGAAATGGAATTGGTGCAGCTTTAATGCAGGAAGGAAGACCCATTGCTTTTGAAAGTCGTCCAATCAAAGGAAAGTATTTACAGAAACCTATTTATGAGAAGGAAATGTTAGCAATACTACATGCACTAAAGAAATGGCGAACTTACCTAATGGGAAGACGCTTCAAGGTAAAAACTGATCATGATAGTCTTAAACACTTTTTGGAACAAAGACTATCGTCAGAAGAACAGCAAAAATGGGTCACAAAGATGTTGGGTTATGACTTTGAAATAATCTACAAAAAAAGAAAGCTTAATGTTGTTGCAGATGCACTCTCAAGAAAGAATGAAGAGGTGGAAGCAAGAAAGAATGAAGAGGTGGAAGCATTGCTTTGTGCCATTTCTATTATCCAACTGGATTGGATAACTGAAGCAAGAGATGAATGGAAGAAGGACAAAGATGTATGGACACTCATTCAAAAGTTGCAGCAAGATCCTAGTACATCTGATACATTTAGTTGGAAAAATGATTCCTCATGGTACAAAGATCGCTTATATCTTTGTAAGAATTCCCAACTAAAACAAAATATTCTTCTGGAATTGCACACTTCTCCTTTAGGAGGACACTCAGGATTTTTAAAAACTTACCACAAGGTGAAGAAAGAATTTTTTTGGGATGGCCTTAAATCCGATATTCAAAAGTTTGTGGTGGAATGTTTGGTTTGCCAACAGAATAAAGTGGAAACAATTAAGACCCCGGGACTTCTACAACCTTTATCCATTCCAAGTCAACGTTGGGAGGAGATTTCAATGGATTTTATCACAGGTTTACCTAAGTCTGAAGGAAAGAGTGTCATCATGGTGGCAGTTGATAGACTTACCAAGTATGCACACTTTTGTGCATTATCTCATCCATTTAAAGCAAGTACAGTTGCTACTACATTTATGGACAGAATTCAAAAGCTACATGGAAGCCCAAGGGTTATTGTGAGGGACAGAGATCCCATTTTTACTGGAAATTTTTGGACGGAGTTATTTTCTTGTTTGGGTACTCAATTAGCTCATAGCTCATCTTATCATCCCCAATCTGATGGTCAAAATGAGATAGTAAATAAATGTTTGGAAGGATATCTTCGTTGTTTTGTATCTGATAAACAAACACAATGGGTCAAGTGGTTACCTCTCGCCGAATGGTGGTATAACACTTCCTTCCATACTGTAGCAAAAATGACCCCATTTATGGCACTTTATGGATATCATCCACCATCCATCACATCATCTTTAAAGGAAAATTCGAAGGTTCAAGCAGTGGAAGATCACATCGAGCATCAGCAAGAAGTTCTCCAACTCTTAAAGGATAACTTGAATTTGGCACAAAATCGAATGAAACAACAGGCAGATCAACATCGTAGCAAGAGAAGTTTTGATGTAGGAGATTGGGTATTTTTACGGCTATGACCATACAAACAAATGTCCCTCAAGCAAGCAAAGAAGGATAATAAATTATCGCCAAAGTACTATGGTCCTTACAAGGTGTTGCAAAAGATTGGTACTATGGCATACAAATTGGAGCTTCCTGCTTCTTCTCGAGTACATCCAGTTTTCCATGTTTCATGCTTAAAGAAGGTTATAGGTGAAAATCTTCCAGTTCAAACAATATTGCCAGAACTTGATGAGGAAGGGAAAATCATATTGGAACCAGAAGCGGTCATGGAAACAAGAACTCGACAACTACGGAATCGATCAATTTCAGAGTATCTCATCAAGTGGAAGAACTTACCCACCGAAGATTCTACATGGGAGGATGAGAATTTTATACAGAAGCACCCAGAGCTACTCAAGCGTTGAGGACAACACTTTTTTGAAGGAGAGGGGCATGTTAGGTCCCTATATTACTAGCATAGTCCCTTATTATTGTTAGTGTAACCCCCTTATTGTTATTATTGTACCCTTGTAACCCCCATTTTGTTATTATTGTGCCCTTAAATTATTATTGTTAGGTCGGCTAGGATTACATTGTGGCCCACTATGATTACATTATGGCCCCATGGACTCCTATATATAGAAAGGAGGTTTTGTGAATTGTATCATCCAAGAATTGTTCATTTATGTAATGTATTGGAGGTTGCCCCCTCGAAGTGGCTTATTTCTAGGGCGTTGATATCTCTTTTCTTCTATTTTTGGAGCTAGTTACAAAACAAAATTGAAAAACTGAAAGAAACAATGGTGGAGCCCCAAGTGGAATAGGTAGGTGGCCACCAATATCCACCTGGATCATTCCACCCCCCTTAGGAAGCAATGGTCCCCATTACATTGAGTTCCTCCATGAGAAGAGGAAACTTTGCTGAACTTGGTCCTTGGTGAACCACTTGCCTTGGTGCAAGAGTTGGCTAGCTTTGACAACCTGATATAGTTGGATATTTTGCTAGCAATTTATCTTGATTTGCATGCCCATGATACAATCTCTGGTGGCCTGTTCCATGCAGTCTAGGTTTAAATATATTGGTGTGAGTTGTTTTGCAATGTCATAGGTGTCCAGTAGAGGTGGTAAATAAGGTCGAAGGCAATCCACATTGAATACTGGGTGCAGACCAAGGAATGGTGGAATACTGAGCTTGAAGGCATTGTTCCCTACAACCTTGGTGATGGTGTACGACCCATATAAAAGTGGTCGAAGCTTGCGGTGGGGTCCAGTGAGGTGCTTCTTTTGCAAATGTAGCCACACTTTTTCGCTCACCTGGAAGTGGTGTGACACCTGATGTTGATCATGTCATTGCTTGTACTTATCATTTGCTTTGTCCAATATGTCATGAACCTATTGGTAGATGTGTTGAATGCGCTTGATGAAGCTGTTTGATTTTTCAGCTTAAGACTAGACATGAGCCGAATCGGCCTGAGTAGCTGCAAATGGCATGGCTATGTGAATGGGACATAGTGGCTGGAATCCCAAGCCCACTTGAAAGGGGTTATGGCTGGTTGAGCTGTGGAGAGCTCGATTATAAATGTGTTGTACATAGGGGAGGCTCTCATCCTATGTGTGTGGATGCTTTGAATTTTACATGTGCAAAATGTATACAATCATCTTGTTGACGACCTTTGTTTGGCCATCAGTTTGGGGACGGAAAGTTTTGGACTTGGTGAGCTTGTTGTCCAGCGTTGACCAGAGGCTGGACCAAAATGTGCTAAAGAACCTTTTTTCCCGATCTGAGATGATAGACTATGGGATCCCAAAGTGCACTCACACTCATTCAAAGAATATTTTAGTAGTGGCTTTTGTTGTGATATTCTTCTTGCATGCCGCCATAATGGCCATCTTCGAGAATCTGTCAACGACCATGAAAACACGAACGTTTCCATGCTTAGTAGAAGGAAGGCCCGACATGTAATCCATGGAGATGGTTTCCTAAGGTCGATTAGGGGTAGGTAGCGAAGTATAGAGGCCTTGATTCTTGATGGTGGGTTTGGAAATGGTGCAAGCAGTGCAGGAGCTGATGTACTTCCCGGCATCCTGTCGAAGGTTCGGCCAATAGAAATACTTCTGAAGTACTGCCACTATTTTCTTGACCTTGAAATGCACCTCGACTCGACTGTAGTGTGCTTCCCAAATCATCTTGGCACGCTCGCTTGAAGGAACAAAAAGGTGTCCCAGGTGACATAACAGTGCATCTTGGAGGTGAAAAATTGGAACTTATGTACCCTCCAAGAGTTTCTTATATGTGTGGCCGAATTCTGGATCGCTCTTGTATAGAAGTGGCCAATCAAAAGTCTCGCACCCACAAGAGTTGAGAATGATGGTTAGATCCATGAATGGTGGTCGACTGAGGCAGTCTGCAATATTATTGGTGCTACCCTTCTTGTACTTGATGTTCGAATGAAATTGTTGCAGATATGTGGACCACTTCAGATGGAAATCATTTTGTAACTTCCCTTGCATCTGTATGAACTGCAGGGGTCGGTGGTCTGTGTGGATGATTGTTTCCTTCCCCAAAATTTAATGCTTCCACTGTCGATAAGCCTGCACAATGGAATACATTTCTTTGTCATAAGTGGGATACTTGTGGAATGTGTCAAACAATGTCTCACTGTGTTATGCAACTGGATGCCCCTGTTGAGTAATAACTACCCCAATAGCATAGTTAGAGGCATCTGTCTCGATCTCAAATGGTTTTTGCAAGTCTGGTAATGTGAGAACTGGGGCAGAACAAAGGTGATGCTTCAAGTCTACGATTTCCTTTTGTTGATATTCCGACCAAAATAATTTTTCTTTCACTCCTCCCTTGGAGACTTGACTCAAGGGCCAAGTGGTATGAGAGAATCCCAACACGAACCTGCGGCAGAAATTAGCAAGACCCAGAAAGTTGCGAAGCTCTATTAGAGTGGTTGGGGCTGGCCAATCCCACATGAATTTGATCTTGGTTGGATCCACATGGCCCCCCCTTTCATCAATAATGTATCCCAAATACTGAACCTGGGTCATGCTGAAAGTGCACTTATCCAAATTGGCACACAACTTGTGTTTCCCCAGTGTTTGGAGGACCTGTCGGATGTGGTGGAGGTGTTATTCCCAAGTCTGGCTGAGAATAAAAATGTCATCCAAGTACACCACTACAAATAAGTTGGTGAATGGCCACAACATGTCATCCATCAACCTCATGAAGGTTGTGGGAGCATTCGTCAACCCGAAAGGCATGACCAACCATTCGAAAAGGCCCTCGATTTTGAAGGAAGTCTTTGACACATCAGAGGGTTTGATTGGTACCTGGTGATACCTAGACTTCAAGTCGATATTGCTGAAATATCTCACCCCTTTGAGTTGGTCCAGAAGGTCCTTAATCTATGGGACTGGGTACCTATTCTTGATAGTATCTTGTTTAGCACCCGATAGTTAATACAGAGTCTCCAAGTCCCATCCTTCTTCTGTACCAACACGATTGGGCTCTTACAGGGCAATGAACTTGGCTAGATGTGACCTTTTTGCAACAGATCCTAAATCTGCCTCTTGATTTCATCGTTCTCCAAAAGAGAGTGCCGATAGATTGTTCCATTGGGTAGCCACGCACCTAGGGTCAGATCAATTGGGTGCTTGACCTGACAGTGCAGACGTACCCCTGTGGGTGAGGTGAAGATGTCCCCATACTCCTCCACGACCTTGTCCATGTGTTTTTTTCATGCGGAGGAGCCGTGTCTAGAGGTCGTGGCCATAATCTTCTTCTTGCTCTAGGGGCGGATCATCAGGAAAAAAATATTCTCGGTTTTGGAAACGAGCTTACTCCATTTTTTTGTAGTAACCAAAGAGATAGTGGTAGACAGTAGTACCTCTGGTATCCTGTACAATTTATTACCCAAAGTAACAATAACAGCACGAGGTCGGGACTCATACACAGCATGTCACCTCCACAAGTATGATTGGCCTAGTAATACATCACAAACATCAAGAGGAGAAATGTCACATAATACCTCATCCATGAAGGGCTTGATGCTATACGGAAGGCGACACTGCTGGCTTACGCGGAGATCCCGTCCTTGGTGAAGCCACTTGATGGTGTATGGATGTGGGTGTGATGTGGTCGGCAAGCCCAAACGCTTCATGACCTTTGCTGAAATGAGGTTCTTTTGGCTCCCATTGTCGACAATGAACTATAGTGGGGAACCCTTTACCCACATCTAGGAGTGGAAAAGACACTCCTCCTCCTCTAGATCTTTCGGTTCCTCCTTTTGGATCTTTGCAATATCAATGATGGCATTGGGCTTTGCGTCAATAATATTCTTCCCTTTGTCATTCCCCTTATCGGGTTTTGATTTAGAGTCGGAAAATAAATCTGATTCAGAAGCCCTCATCTCGGGCACCAATGACTGCTTGGCCCGACACTCACTTGTGTTGTGCATGGAGATCTTATAGAACTCACACCACTTTCCCATGTCCTTCTTGGGCTTCACGGTGTTGTTCTTTGCTTGCGGCTTTGGCAAGTTGTCTTGGGCTACCATGCCTTGGCTTTGTCCTTTGTTCTATAGTTTGGGGGCACCTTTCCCTTACTTTTGATTCACAAATCGAAATTCTCGCTTCTTCTATTTGAATTTTTGCTCAATCTTGGAAGCATACCAGTATGCTGTACCAAGTGAGGAGATGTCGAGGAACTCCATTTAATCCTAAATGTATCTATGTAGACAACTGTGATACTTTAGCACCAAATTTTTCTCCGAATCTTTGATACCCAACTTTGTACGCAGGGTATGGAACAAATTCATCAGCTCATGCACATCTTGATCCCTTTGCTACCATAACGTGGTCCATTGTATGTACTTATCCTCATAGCTCCCCACGAGATAGTATTTTTCCTTGATGGCATCTCGAAAATAGTTCCAAATGGGTATGACCGAGAACAAAGAGGGTTTTGTCTAATCCTTTTTCTCATAGTAGGTTTCCCACCAGTCCTTGACATGGGGGGTAGCTTTGAGGAGTGCAAAAATAATATTCTCCCGGTCAGAAAAGTCATGAACCGAGAAATATCATTCCAATAGATTCAACCATCTATCTACTACATCTGCATCTATTTGGCCCTAAAATATGGAAATTTCAAAGTTTACTTGTACCTTAAAGGGAGTCAGATCTCTAAAGTAGCTGCTGGATGCAGATGCACCACTAGTGGGCAGTCGTTGAAGGATCTGGGAAAATTTATCCATAATCACGTTCCTTTGTTTTTCGAGGGCCTCCTCGGGCGATATTTTGATAGGATCTCCAACTCCCTCATATTTATTTTCATCCCCTGTAGGCAGACATAGGGGTTTGCGAGGCTCATCTTGTAAAGGTTCAACCAGATCGAGCCCTAACTCCTTATACCCCGACCTCATTGGGGACATGTAAAGAAGGATCGAGAAAAAGTAGAGCGCTCTAATACCACTGATCCATATTTATGCAGGAACACAATAGAATACACATATAACCATACATACAAATATGCACGGAAAATAACACTTCATTTCATTAATATCAAAGAACTGAAGTTTGCTTACAAAAAAAATGGAAATAAACTAGCTAGGGCGCTGATAGCTTATCTCTGAGAAGTGATGTGGTGGCTACAAGCCTCTGAACTCTGTGTTACAATGAGGATCGAAGGTTTATATATTATTTATAAATAATGGAAAACCCTAAACATCCAAAACCTAACCCTAGGAGATGAAAAGCCAGAATATGGGCCCCGTCGGGGTAAATTGGTACACCAATTTCTCGGGGTTGTAACTTTGGCATACTATCTTCGTTTGACACACATGATACAGCATTAGAAAGATCTATCCGAGGACTACAATTGTTTAACAAGAAGTTAGATTCCATAACAAAATCACATTTCCTAGAGAAGCAATGCCCAAAAAACATCGTTTAGGGCCTCAAAACGGTTCTGGAAGTTCAAAACCCAAAAAATTGCTAAAAATAGTAACAATGCTATAATTAAGGAAACTGAAAAACTGAAAGAAACAATGGTGGGACCCCAAGTGGAATAGGCGGGTGGCCACCAATATTCACCTAGACCACTTTTAAAGGAAAATCATTTGGTATAATTCATTTCTCGCATTAATAACCCTATTGAGATTTTTCAAATATTAGATTCTTTACAAGATGAGAATTTGTTATCTATATCTATTAAAAAACCATGTTTTTTCGATATAGATAACTATTTATCCATAAAAAAATTACCATTGTATTTTTCATCATGATAGGAAAAATAAAAATTATCAAAAAACGTGTTAGATATAGGGAAAATTTTGAGGATGGAAGTTTACCGTAAAGTTTAGCAAACTTGGCGAATCTTACTACTCCCTAATATCCAAATTTTAAAATTTTTGATGATAATTATTTAAAAATGTTTGGATTCTAATTATTTTATATTAGACATTATATAATATTGGCATAATTTTATACTATAAAATTTGGGCAAATTTATTTTTAGAAAAATGGAAATTGGCAAATCTGTTTTTTGGAAAAAGTATGTAATATTAGCTCACATGTGAATATAAGCCCCTAAAATTTTCCCTGGTTAGAAACTCATGGATAAAAGGAAACTTTTTCTATTTTAAAGAAGATTTGATAATATGTAGATCTATTAGACAACCTGAATTATTTAATATTCTAAAATCATGTCATGAAAAACCATGTGGTAGACATTTCATATATAAAATAACTACTTGCTACATCTTAAATAATGTTGGCCAACTCTCTTTAGATATGCAAGTAGTGTTTTAGAAGTTGTGATAGTTTCCAATGAATGGGTCAACCAATAGTATCAAATGAAATTCCACTTTAGTCACAAGGTCTTGTGGATCATTTTGAAAATTGGTTTCTATATTTTAAAAGACTACAAATCCTTTGTCTAAAGGAAAAAGATATATATTAGTTTACACTAATTATGTTACAAATTGGATGGAAAGAAAAGCCTAAACACAAAAAACTAAACAAGTGGTAGTCATTTTAGTGTTTGAATACATTTTTGTGAGATTTTGGGTCTTCAAGGAAATTGTTACTAACCAAGGAGCACAATTTCATTCAAAGTTAATGCGAGGAATTGTTGAAAAAAATGTATATATTGTAAGTCTTCTTCTTAACATCTACAAGAAAATGGTCAAGTAGAGTCTACAAACAAATTCTTGGAAGCAATCAGGACCAAAAAACAACTTCATCAGAAGTATTGGAAAAATCAACTTCCAATAACTTCGTGAGCTTACAAGACAACATGGAAAAATACTACTAGTTTCACCTCCTATGAACTTGTATATAGTAAGCAAGTCCTCCTTCTTTTTGAATTTCAAATGAAATATTTTGGAATTACTATTCAATTAGGAATGGACTTGAATATGGATCAAAAGTAAGAATTGTTAAACTAAATGAGTTATCTAAAATCCAACAAGATGCTCAACAAAAAAATATTTTGACTCAAAAACAAAGAACCAAGCGGCATGACTAGTTCATTAAAAGAATGTAATTCAAAGTTTGTTGTTGAGATTTTCTCTTTGGTACAAGTTTAAGGATTTCATTGGTAAATTCACCACTCATTGGCTAAACCCTCATGAGTTTTAAGAAGTGTTTGATAATGATTATGTGAAAATAAAGATAGTTGATGAAATAGGAGTTTCATTCACGGCCAATGGTCAGAAGATGAAATTATGCACTCCAATTAATCAAAATATTTTTATTTCCCTACTATTTTAACAAGAGTAGATGCAAGTTGTGGATTAAGAGATTAATACTCGCACCATTCTTCCATCCCAATATATATATATATATATATATATATATATATATATATATATATATATATATATATATATATATATATATATTATTGTAAAAGGGTCTAGTGATGATAATCCAAGTTAATTGGATAATCTAGACATTGTTGGAAACCCAATAAACTAGCTTTAAAAATATCTTAATACAAATATCTATCTAGTGATTAGTATAATTATTAATATATTGTAATAAATGTTCAAAATTGTCAATAATTTCCTACTCATATTAAACATTACTAATATTAAACATTGATATATGGAATATATCTATAAAGATGGACATGTATTTACATTTTAGAAATATAAAGATGGACATGTATTTACATTTTAGAAATTTAGTTTCTATTGTATAAAATTTTTATATAGTTTGTTATATGTTCTATCTAATGAAGCTCAATACTTCATATTAAGCCTTTAGGCGAATTACTTATTTCTAATCCGAATTAAGAATAAAATAAAGTATCATCCATTTGAGAAGTGAATGGGCTTTAGCATCCACTCTAGAAAGAAACATGTTTTTCATTTATTACGTAAAGGAGTGATTTTCATAATCCTTTCTAGAAAAGAATAAGTTTGGTCATCTAGTCGAGAAGAAAAAGTGTAAATAATCATCCTCTATAAGAAATCAATATTAATCCTACTTTTCAAAAAGAAAGAAATCAAATTACAAGAACACATTTAAAAATAATCTCAAAATATTATATTGAAGACTCCACGCAAGTAATTAAAAACTACAAGCCAAAAAAAGGAGAAAATAAATATAACAAACATCATGATTGAAGACACCAACAATTATTCTCCTATGGTATTCAATTATGGTAAGATCAAATTTTCAATATTTTTATTTTTTTCTAATAAAAAAAATCAAAATTAAAATAATGATGCCTTTTAACTCCTTTATAATTATCATTTAATACTTATACATAATTAAAATAACTTTAAAATTATTTTCAAATCCATTTCGAGTGAGCATTACCTATATTGACACTTCCAACCATACATTCATACCTAATTTAGACCCTTCATGTTTTTTAAAAATATTCCTCTACTTTAATATTTGTTTCACATGGAGAATAGGAAATGTTTTCATCATAGGGAATCCTCAAATGAATTACTATGGAATATATCTTATATTCCAAAGTCTATTCATAAAAAGGACTATCTTATGTGTTTTCTTATTCCATAAGCAAGGTATCTAGAAAACTTGGTATCGATAGAATTACTTTAATAATATAATATGTATAAAATATGAGATGTATACAAAACTATGGATCAATATAGATTTCAAAACACTGTATCCTTTTGAAAGTGAAAAATTGAACCTTTATAAAAGGATGTTGAACAACATAACCATCTTGGAATATATCTTATATTCCAAAGTCTATTCACAAAAAGGACCATCTTATGTGTTTTCTTATTCCATAAGCAAGGTATCTAGAAAACTTGGTATCGATAGAATTACTTTAATAATATAATATGTATAAAATATGAGATGTATACAAAACTATGGAACAACATAGATTTCAAAACACTTATCCTTTTGAAAGTGAAAAATTCAACCTTTATAAAAGGATGTTGAACAACATAACCATCATACTTTTGAGTATTTGGAACACGATATTTTTCAAATGTATATAAATCGAGTATTGAAGTGTGAACTTAGATTGTTTAAATAAAGTATTCCTTATGGTATACATGCAAAAAAGTTGACCTGCACAAAATTGGTTGGAATACAATGTTTTCTCTATACAAGTGTATTGTCTATAACAAAATATTTTTGCACAAATATTGAGTGTGTTTTAGATTTTTCATTCTCCATAATCAAATATTAATATATAAGATTTGATTATATAGGAGTGTAGAAGGTTTTTAAAACATTTTGCTATACAAACGTGAGTAATTGAACATGGTTGTTCATTTCAATCCCTATAGGTGGAAATGACCACTTTTCACTATGACTTTCCAAAGACTATTTAGAGTATGGTGGTTCGACTTTTTTTAAGTTTTAGGGTTATAATATTGAAGTTATAAAGGCTTTTTCAAAATTGTTTAACGAGGAATGTTTCAAAATAGGTAACCTAATAGTTCAGATCTATAAAATTTCACACTCCAATGTCATTAGTTTATCTTAGAATGGGGAAGAAAGCATCTCATAATACACACATCTATCTATTTTCGAGGCACAATATCATTTAGTTTAATTAGGTTGGAAAGTAAGGATCATAGGATATCCATATATTGACAACTTGATAAAAACATGGTGATTGACACATTTGTAACCTTGCAAAAACATTACTTCACACGCTAATATTGTTTTAAGACTTCCTTACATGAGTACGAGTATACTATTTCCCTTGCACTCTATGTGATTTGGGAGAATCATAACGTTAGGTTGATCCTTAAGAGGATTTTCATCCTTTCATACCCTACGTAAATGAGTTTGTGGCATTGTCCCAACTCAACACGACTTAAAATTCACTCTAACTTAAAACATTAATTGTCCCCCATTGTGGGATCACAAAACAATTTTTGTATCCTAAGTTAATATTATGGGGGTTAGGTGTCCAAATAATCCCCCTGAGCCATTTTACATCTGAAACACAAATGTTGTTTTTGGAAGGAAATTCAAATCCTCCATGATCTAGTGTAAACAAAGCCAATAGTGAGAATAAATGTGCGAAGGGTGTTTGCTTAGGCTCATGTTCTTGTGGACCACTCTAAGTCTCCCAATTCTTATTAGGGGTTCGAAACCCATGGTTAATTCCATATAGTTCATATTCTCTCACTTGCACTAGATAGAAGTAACTTACTAGCCAAACGCAGAACATCCAACAGAGGTGGTATTTCTGGGTAGAAACTACATTTGGAAATAGTTTCGAATGGCTATTTGAAGTGCCACTGGCCACTTTTGGATGTGTCCCAGTACACCTCCTTACAAACCTCCTTTCAACATTCACTAAATTTCTTCCACTAGAATCTATTCCAATTTTCATAAACTTTTGAAAAGCCTAGTTACTCTTTGAGAAAAAGGACAATAGGCCATTTAGGGTGTCATATATCTTTACACACTTTTCAACGTTATTGAAAATTGGTTTCATTAAAAAAATTTATCATTAAAGTAAAGAAATATTTTTTCCTGCTTTGTTTTATGTGTTGATTCATTTTTTGTAACATATTTGAACCCTATCAAATTGCACCCACTACATTTAGAACCATAGAGCACCATAATTTGTATATTGATAATCTCATTTCCTTTAAGACCTCCGACCTTTTGTACACAGATTTTGAGGCCTTGCAATGTTACCTACTTAATATAGGCCTCGTAGGTCACCACTTGTTCTAGCCTTGTTAGGTCATTCATCTTAGACGTGTCTTTGTACCTCAAGTCAACACTACACTTCACACTTTCCAGGATCAAGCTATGGAAAATGTAACTCCCACTCCCAAAATTATTTGTTGCCTCACTAAACCTTCTAGATATTTTGAAGCTAAAAAATTGCCCCATAAAATATAAAAATTCTTAGTCTACAACATCAACAAAGTTACCTTTCGATATCTCAAAATTTTAGGGTATGGTAGGAGAATACCCTTCCAAACACATAATGGCCTTTGAATGAATGCATGAAAATGGGTTATACTTTTGGTCCAAATGTGGCGATAAAATTTCAAAATTTTCCTCTTATATTGAATTGAATCCCTCAAAATTCATATAAGCATTGTGAATTTTGACTAAAAGTAAAAATACAATATGTGGAGAATTATGTTGTCCTAATGATATTTTTTGCAAAAATATTATAGTGTTATATAATCTCTCAATTTTCCATTAAATGTAATATTTGTCCTTCCAAATTTTCACACGTCTTAAGAGCTATGCATGTGTTCAGGTAGCAAAAGTTAGTCTAAAATACGCTATTTTTGAAATATATATATATATATATATATATATATATATATATATATATATATATATATATATATATATATATATATATATGAGCATGATCTACACAAAGAGAAGTTTTTCATATTTAAAATTTATATTTTATGCAAAATTATAGTTTTTATTATTTTTTGAAGTTGGCGAAGTAATATTTCAATTGAATTTTGGAGACACGTGTTCGTGTTAGGTTTTTTTCAACTATATAAATAAATTTAAAGACGAAGAGTTCCATTTTTAAGAGGACTCGTAAACAAAGATAGTGGTAATTTTGGAAAAAAAATTGTTTTGTATATTTATGTTATTGATTTTTTATTCAGCGTCTTTAAAACTGTCAAAAAACATTTCAATCATTATGTTTAAAAGAAATTAGATGAAAACTATCATATGAATTTGAAAATATTAAACTCATATCCCATTGGATAGAGGATTCCTTCATGAATCCAACATGATCAACTCTGCCACCTAAGGAAAAACATTTACCAAAATTCGCGAGGGCATTAAATGGTGTTGTAGAAAAATTTGCGGAAGGGGTGCTAAAATTGTGGTTTTTAGGACCTCAGAATCTCAATTGAGCACTTAAAATGCTCTATCGAGTGCTTGAATTTTAAATTCAAATAACTCAATCAAGGGATTTGATGGAGCGATTTATGTGGTTAACAAGGGGCTCGATCACACACTATGGAAATGTGTTTTAATAGAAAATAAGTGCTTGATTGACCCAACATGCTTGATCGAAGTTTTTTTTTTAAATCATCGATCAAGCTATTTTTTAAGTGCTTGAGGAGCTTAATTGAGCGCTTAAAAATGGTTCGATCGAGCAATTAAAATGCGTAATCAAGCCCTTTTTTTTCACATAAACACAACCTCTCTTTTTCCCCTTGCCAGAAATTATAATGCAACTCCATGCTTTGACCCCTAAGTTTGTTTTTGTAGTTGATCAAATAATATCACTAATGACCCAATTTCAATGACGTTATTCCGACACACCTTAATTAGCTCAATAGTGAAATAGTGCATTACTGAGAAGGTGGAGATACCTAACACATTTGAATCCTTGGAGAAGTCTTTTCTTACCTTCTTCTAGCTACCAACTTGTCATGACACAAGTCTAGAATTATTATCTAAGCTTAGACAAACATCTTCCACCCACATCCCAAATCATATCCATCATTGGTGTAGATGCCACAACACCTACAAAATAAAATTTCCTAGTAAACTTCTACATTTCATCGTCAAGTCCCTTTTTCCTATAATCACAAAGGATGTCACACCACCATGCCTCAAAATGAGGAAGAAGTCATCTCAATGCTCAAAAAATTGAGTTGATTTACACACTATTATGATATCACTATGGTAATCCTTGATGTGCCTTATGCTCAACCTTTCAACAAATATAAATCAGGGATTATTGGGTCCATCACCCAGTATAATGCTCACCCTAAGAACTTGATTCCCTAGAATATAAATGGAAATTCATATGGGACACCCCTCACAATTCCTAATATGGGTAGGGAACCACTTGTGCCTACACCTATGATAGGAAGGCATTATTGAAACCCTCTTGTTTCATCGTGTCCTCCTCCCAAGTTGGACATAAGTTACTCTACCTTGCGAAATTATAATTGGGTATGCACATCCCAAAGTACATATATGAATCCCACACAAGGAAACACTTATTACCCTTTCCTTGACCAACCTTAACCTAATCTCACAAACTAATATCCTCAGCATAATGTTTTAGAGCTTTGAATTGATGTTGTTTTTACTTACCAGTCATCCCTTTTGACCTTATAAATCCAACTATTATCCAAGCATTTAGCTCATTTTTCATCATCAATGGGAAGCATCCATTAAAAGAGCTTCAAGGCAATTTGTTGTTAAATGTTATCAATCCCATTGTTATAATGAGTAAACGAAACTTAATTGAGATTATTTCCACTAATAATAGTTGAGTAAACGGAACTTAATTGAGATTATTTCCACTCATAATAATAGATATAAGCGTCCTATAATCCACAAGGCACCTAGTAACCCACCTCGATAATTGACATGGTTACGCATCTCTATAGAAAAAAACTAAAACATTGGTTTTCCTCCAAGTTCCTTGAGGAAAATCCGTTGTTTATCAAATCAGCCTAAGTAGCTTCAGAGATGTGTGATTCTCGTGTTTATCAAAGCAACCTCAAGTGGCTTGAGAGATGTGCGGGCATTGCTGAAAGTGGTCAAACAAAACAATGTATCATGAGGGTATCTAACTTGCATAGTGAATTGGCCCAAATCGGCATGCCAATGAAGCAATTGCACTTCACATGGTTGGGGTTCAAATCTAAAGATGTAAGGGAATCCACTAGATTTCCCATTGTTTTCCATTTTGTTATATATGTATCTTTCATTCCCACACACTAGACAGGGAATACGGGAATCCTCCTACCTGCCACATTTTCCATGTAAGAAATTATAAATTTAGACCTATGTATAGAGGTTGATAGCTTTGTGGAATAGTTAAGATATAGTGCTAAGTGGTGGCTTGATCTATCCAATTGTTGGGCACGCCTTTATTTCTATGTTCATATGAGACAAATTAATACAAACCTTCATGGAATCCTCCTACCTACCACATTTTTATGTAAGAAATTATAAATTTAGACCTATGTATAGAGGTTGATCGCTTTGTGGAATAGTTTAGTTAAGATATAGTGTTAAGTGGTGGCTTGATTTATCCAATTGTTGGGCACGCCTTCATTTGTATGTTCATCTGAGACAAATTAATACAAACCCAATGGCAGATTGAAGTAAAGTTTTAGTGACTTTTAAATAATAAAATAAAATTATGATAAACTATAAATACAACCTATGGTATTGACCCATTGTATTTATGTGGAATGTAGTTTCTTTATGGGGGAGATTGAATTTAGGTTTTGGTGATTTTTACGTTAAAATGTTGTTATTAAAAATTTGTTAGATTTTAACATCAAAATTTTTAATAAAATTTAAATTAATAATTTAATAAAACTAGATGTTACATTTTGACTATGTCAAATTACACAAAATTAAAAATAAAAGTAAATTAAATAAAAATATTGACATAATGTAATGGACATTTTAACTAGGTCAAAATACAATACAAAATAAAAATAATAAAATAAAATAATGATAAACTATAAATACCAACCCATGGTATTGACCCATGGTATTCAAGTGGAATGTAGTTTCTTTATAGGGGGAACTAAGATGGCCTAAATCAATCTTAACTCTGGATTTAAACTAGTTATTTAATAAAATTATTTTTAAATGTTTATAATCATTATTCTTTTAAAATTTTACTTAATAAAATGTATCTAAATTTCCATACATCCAAATATACATAGTTTTTCTTGTTCTGTATTATTTTTGTTACAATTATTTTATTATTCCAAAAAAACATGGTTTCTTTTGTTATATATTATGTATGTTACCACTATTTTATAATTCATGAGTATTATTTTTTAATATATAAAAAATTAAATTAAAAAAGAATTTTTTTAAAATATGTGAACTTTTTTAAATTTCCAAATGATTTGAGAGGACATGATTTATCTTGAGCAATACTGATGAATGTTCATAATTCTCATTTCTTAAATAACACTAAATTTACCTTTAAAGGGGCTAGTAAAATTTGTTTGCATCAAAGTCAAGGATACAAAAGAAAGGAGACATGGTGAAGAGAAGCTTCCAACCTTACAACAAGCTCTAAAAAAGTGTAAAGGTGAATGTATGGAATCCATTTTTCGTGATAACATGACACATGAAATGAAAATTTTTGGAATTTGGAAAATGTCACAAAGCTTATCTCATGTTCCATTCATTTAGATTTGAATTATATGGAAGAAGAAAAGTAGGACAATGGATACTTATCAAGAATGTATGATTCTGTAGAAGGAGATAATGTTGACAAGGCTATGGAGGTCCAAATAGCAGAATTAAAAACATAAGAGAACTTTTCAAAAAATGGGTTACTCAAGGATTTGGAATCCATATGAGCTACATTATCTCACTGATTCAAGCAAGCGCTCAAAAAGAGACACACAATAGTGATATAGAGACAATTTATTCATAAACAAGAGAAAGCTAGAATTATAACCCAAGATAGAGTTATGGGAAGAGAAAAATTCCAATTGTAAGGAGGAGTGAAATTTACATGAGTACTAGTTCACTCAACATAATTCTCCACTGCTTATTCTTGAGGAGAAATTTCCTGCTACCTCATCAACTGAAGAAGGCCCACATGAGAAAATTAGAAGACATTTCTCAATGTTATTTTCATTTGACATTCATTCACTCTTCTCTTTTTTGTCTAGTACTCTCTTTATCTCTGCCCTTAAATTAAATGACTCAGAAAATACTAGACAAAAGACACTCACCTATTGCAATCAGTTGAAAAAAAAAGGTATCTCTAAAGGGTCACTTGGGGAGGAATCTATTATTTAAAAGATTTGGAAAATAATTTCATTTCAAAACAAAAATGTATTATCACTAGGGAAGGGAGTTATTACATTTAAAATTTGTTCCCATTCTTGTCCCTACAAAATTTGATTGTTGCTTTTTATTTGATGGGAAAATAAATTATCTTTAAAAGACACTAAAGTCTTGAATTATGATCCTTAAAGAAGTCTAGATTCCCTGATTATGAGCTAATTTTTTTTTCTTACTTTTGGGTCTTCATGATGTTTGTTATTCTGACTAAGGTGAAAAGTTCCAAAGAAGTGGAATATTGGTCGTTCAAAGAGGAATTATGGAAATATGATTGTAGATAATTTATTAATATAAATTATGTGAACTGAGATTAATTAATCATCCCCAAGGGTTAAAAAGGGCCCAAATGTCTCTTATCCATAAAATTGAAGATTAAGATAACTCTATGCTCTATGTTCAAATGACAGGTGAAGATGGATTTACCATACTTAAGCTTCTTAGTAGTCTCTTATGAAGTACAACATGCCATATTGATAAGTTTTTATTCCATTAAATAATTAGAGCTGTAGAGCAGAGTCAGAGTTCTAGGAGTACCATCAGAGGAATTCAACATTGCGAACATGATAGAAGCAAATAATTTCATGGAAGGGTGAAGTTTGCCCAACTTGGTCATAAAAACCAAGTGCATCCTTCATGCAAAAAAAAATAAACATGCAGATTTTGTCATATAGAGGTCTTGAGTACTTTGGCCAAAATGTCTCATCTATTATGAAAAAACACATCTTACATGCAATTAATAACAAAGAATTTGTTCCACATCAATTACCCAATATGGATATTTTGATTTGAGGTCCAGGAAACATAATTCTCCACCTCTTATTCTGGAGGATCAGTTGGAGCCGAGAAAGTTCCTACTACCTCTTCTTTCTTATATGCTATTCTTTCCTATACCACAATCTTACGACGTTTCCTTTGCAACATGTGGTGCAATTGCTAGTTATAGTTCAGTTTTGATTCAAAGAGCGGGAACTAGTAGCTGAGAAAGCCAAACCCAGAGTAGCCAAAATGAAATTGACACACCATATAAATGATTACGCAATCCATATCCTTGAAGTGGCCACAATGAAATTAACACACCTGATAAAAAGATTACTCCTCAACAGGAAGACTTCTTTTTTTTTTTAAGAAAAAGAACCAACAACAATTTTCATCTTAATGAAAATTGTTTACATTTGCCTCATTTTCACATATAACCACATATGCAATCCAAATTCGTGGAGTAGCCAAAATGAGATTGACACACCCGATCATTGCTTACTTAATCCATATCCTTGGAGTGGCCACAATGATATTGACACACCCGACAAAAAGATTACTCCTTAGGAGCAAGACTTGTTTTTTTTAATAAAAGAAAGGAACAAACAACAATTTTCATTAAGATGAAAATTGTTTACATTTGTCTAATTTTCGCATATAACTACATATGCAATCCAAATTCGTAGAGTAGCCACAATGAAATTGACACACCCCCTTTTTTTAATAAAGAAAAGGAACAAACAACAATTTTCATCTTAATGAAAATGGTTTACATTTGTCTAATTTTCGTATATAACTACATATGCAATCCAAATTCGTGGAGTAACCACAATGAAATTGACACCCGATAACTGTTTACGCAATCCATATCTTTGGAGTGGCCACAATGAAATTGACACACCCGACATAAAGATTACTCCTCAACAGCAAGACCCTAGGTGTCTGCACAAAACCCTCAAAAAAAAGTAAAGATATATCAGTGTATCTAATAAAAACACATGAAGTATACAAAATAAGCTGAGCCAAAAGAGCGGGCCCTAAACTCACACAGGTGCACAAACCCAAACGCCAAGACCCCAAATTGCAAAGCAGAGGGCATCGAACAGAGCGAGGCGGCGGCAAACAGCTCCACGACAGAAGCCATGAAACAGCTCCACGACGCACATCTGCAGATCCTGACCCGAAAGAACCCGCAACAGGCTGCAGGGTCGGCAACTAATCGCATCCAAAATAAGAGACAGAGGCAGCTGCAGAGAAAGCCCAGCGACGAAGCCAATAAGCAGAGACATCGGCAAGGAATCCATCTGAAACAGAGGAAAGGCTAGAAGAGTTGTCTTTAGTGCGATTTTTTGAAGTTTTTTTTGGATTTTTTTGGTCTAATTTCTTTAAAATCCGGTAAAAATTTATTGAAAACAGAAATTTGATGGGTAACTTGCACAATTGAAGTGTCCTAAAATTTTTTTAGGGCACTGAATCTATATTTACAGTAAAAAAAACTAGTTTAAATAACAGAAATCAAGATTTTACTTCAATTTTTTTCACCAAATTCCAGAACCAAAAACTCCAAAAAATCACACTAAAGACTACTACTCCAACTCCAATCCTAAAGACTAAGCCCAAACACAAAGGCATCGGTGGGAATGGTTGTAGGTTGACTTCACTTGGCATCGTCCTTCACTTTACAAGAATGGTAATAGGTTCACACTTATCGATTAGGTTATGCTACAATAAGTGATTGCATCTATTAGAACCTGGCCTTAACTATTCATGAAAGGTCCACATATTTCTGCATTACAACCTGCATTCAAGACACAGCTTGGGGTGTAACTTATGGTAAGTGGATATAATGAGTTATAGCTTATATTCAATCAAACCCAACAGCAGAGCAACTTGGGAAGAATTCTGTGATATCTTTAAAACCAACCGTCGGATAGATTAGGAAGAATTCTGGTCTATCATTGAAACCAACAGCAGAGCAGCTTATGAAGAATTCTGTTATTTCTTTGATTGTGTTGCAATTTACGGTAACTGGGTAACTGGATATATTGAAGTACAGTTTACAATAAACCCACCAGCACAGACCATTAGGAAGAATTCTGTTATATTAGTTAAATCAACAGCAAAGTGTCTTATGAAGAATTCTGTTATTTGTTCGAAGGGTTGCAACTCATCTATGTACAGATTTATAATTTCGTTAGATTTCCAAATTCATTTTACCTAATAAATTAGGAAATGGTTATATTGTTGCTCCAAGACACATTGTTTCTCCAAGACACCTATGAATAGATACATTGAGGTGAACCTTATATTCGATCATGTACAACCCAGAACATCAGCTTATGAAGAATTGTGTTATTTTCCTTGAAGGGTTGCAACTCATCTATGTAACAGATTTATAATTTCGTTAGATATCCAAATTCATTTTACGTAATAACGTAGGAAATGGTTATATTGTTGCTCCAAGACACCTATGAATAGATACATTGAGGTGAACTCTATATTCGATCATACATCCCAGAACATCAGCTTATGAAGAATTGGTCAAACAATGATTGACAATGAAGGTAGGACAGGGCAGCAGGAGCAGCACAACAGTGATGAACAAGGACAGGAAAAGGGGCAGCCTTATGAGACAGAACAACAGCATAAATATCATGAAGGGCATTCTCAAAATCATGTGCTAGCTGCCTCTCCTAGGCAAGGGGCCATGATTTCTTCACCAAATCTAGAATGCCAAGCAACAAAGAAGAAAACCAAGAAAGGCTCAAAACTGCCCAAAGAAGGCACCTGGTGAGAAAAAAGGAGAAAGACACCTCTAGGCTTGGAATTTTGGCCCGAGCTTCTAGACATGTTTCTAAAAAGCCTTGAGGGACTCGCTCACCAAAATTGAGCGAATTTTGACACGATCTTGTTTTTTGACATTTTTGGGTTTTTGGCCAAAACTCATGGGCTTCGCCATTTTAGTTTGGGAGATCGTCATAGGATGAGAATGGTATCATTGGATGCCATAATTTCAGGGGCACATACTCAGCGATTTTCAGAACATTTGAAGATCATTTGCTTCCCCAAAATGGTGAAAAACACTCGCTTTTTCAACATTTTGCCTCGTTTATCAACAAGGTTTATTTTTTGGGTTTTTACACACAGACCTATTTTAGAGGACTTCCAGACATCAGATTGGGAAAATTCAAGTTGTTCCAAAATGTAGACACTTAGAGCTTTCCAACGAGCTATCATGAGCCTCGTTTCGACATCAAGAAGGCTGCCAAATGTTGCCGACAAGTCAGGGGACCTTTTGCTGATGTAAATTTTGAATATTTTTTTAAATTTTGAACCTTTAAAAACTGATATTTCCTCATGTGCGTTTAGCTATTTTTGCACATGAGAAGTTATGAAAAGTCAATTTAATTCCATTTTTTACCATTTTTTAGATATTTTGCGCCTTGGGCTTTGCAAAGCCTCAAGGACAAGTTTAGATATTTATTTTGAACCATTGGCTAGTTAGTTGCCTTGGTTGGTTTTCCTCCTCTTTGGCCTATTTATTCCAAAGGCTTTCATTGTAAAAGAAGACTGAACTTGAGAAGAGAAGAAATATATGGTCATATAAGCTTTGGAAGAAATACTTGTCTTATGCTTTTGGATTGCCTCTTGGATGCTCTTGGATGAATGAAGAAGGATTGTTGTTGGATTCCATGACTTGGTAGAATGGTATAGTGTCTATTGCTTTGTTGTTGTCTTCTAGTTTTCATTCATGAATACATGTTCTTGCTTTCTATAGATCAGTAGAGAACAAATTTGAGATATGCCCATGGAGGCACCTCAAATTTCCTGTTTCTTCATAACTTTTTTGTTTTCTTCTTCCTAAGTAACATTAAAGAATTCTTGACTGCTCTTTAATAATTTAAGATATTGTTGCTTGTTTCATTCATGGTTTTATACATGCTAAGTATGACTTACGGCACGCCCTGCTTACCTATGGCTAGCTATAGTTCCATCCATGAAATTTCTCTTTGACTGATTAGATTATCATTTTGTTGAACTAAGGAGGCCTAGTTTCGATTTAGCCCTTTGCCTAAACTATGCAAATCTTGTTGTTCAAAGTGCCTAATAAGTTGAAGTACTATGTTTAGGCGTTCCGGCATAGTAAGTTAAGTTGTTTGTCTTTCTTAAGTGTTTTCCCCAAAGTCTGATAGCCATTTCCCAAAGTTAGAGGGTCATATACTTCTATGCATGGCTTGAATGTTTATTTCTATGTATTGATTAGCTTATGGTTACATTTTGCATGATTAATGGTTTGCCCTACCATGTTTATGTTATCTATTAAACTAGTTATGTTTGAATCTCTTTGTTGTTCACAAAATTGATGTCCATTTACTCCATTTTTCCCAAAGATCCTTTCTAACTTGAATCAAATCGGCCCTTCAAAAGCCTTGTATCACCGTCTGATAACTTTCTTGACCTTTTCGACCCCATAGCCCAGTTGATCTGACATATTTTTACCTATCTTATATCTTTGATCAGTTTCATCCCTCACAACCTAAAAAACCAAAACCAAAAAACTTACTTCATAACTAGCCTAAAATCAGAACATAATAAGCAAACACACAAACATCCCTTACACAAATAGAGAGAGCCCTCTCTGAGTCCAGGAAGGCTAGGTCCTTGGGCTCCAAAGACTGGTTTGATGTTACACTGTCATTTGGCTTGCCAATCAGCTAAATCACAGGACCTTAACATAATGGCGATCACGGTGGGACTCTGAGTAATAAACAAACTTAGATTCCCTAGACCTTAAGAGACCTTTTAAGAATACTATCTGATCAACTTATCCCACCGCTCACTAACATAATGGTGATCACGGTGGGACCTTCTGAGTTAGTGACAATCTAAGTAATCCTTAGTAACTCTCGAAGTCTCATTCAAACTTAGAAAAACTTAAGTGTTTTCCGAAGAGTAGAAAATAGCTCCTTCACCATCTTAGCAAAATGATGAGTCAGTTATAGGAAACTCTTCCAAACCTCAGGACTACATAAAACTAGGAAAACCCCAAAAAAGCTCCCTTAGATTGGTTTTTGACAGTATTGGTGGTGGACCATACACATATACCTCAAAACAACTAAAAATCCACCGGGCGACTCCACTAGCCTCCAGTAGGCCTTACTATTTTACCGAACTCTAGATTACTATCTGATCGACCTATCCCACTGCTCACTAACATAATGGCGATCACGGTGGGACCTATTGAGTACATGACAGTCTAGCAAACTCTTATAGATTCTTTAGCCCTTCAACATTTAACTTAGACCATTAGCCTTTAGAATCATTCAGAGTAAACTCTCTGTTTCACCATCTTAGCAAAGTGATGAATCAACTTTATAACACTCTTACATCCTAGGCTGCACATAAAACTCAGAAAAAACCACATAAAACTCCCTTAGATTGGTCTTTGATAGTATCAGTGGTGGACCATACACATATACCTCAAAACAACTAAAAATCCACCTGGCGACTCCACTAGCCTCCAGTAGGCCTTACTATTTTACCGAACTCTAGGTTACTATCCGATCGACCTATCCCATCACTCACTAACATAGCGGGAGATGGTGGGACACTGAGTACATGACAGTCTAGCGAACTCTTATAGACTCTTGGGTCTTTCAAACACTAAACTCAAACCGGCAATCCATAGATCATTTAGAGTAAACTCTTTTTGTTCTCACCACCTTAGCAAAGTGATGAAACATGTTTAGAATACTTTTAATAAACTATAGACTGCACATAAAAACTCAGAAAAACCAAAAAACTCCCTTAGATTGGTTTTTGACAGTACTGGTGGTGGACCATACACATATACCTCAAAACAACCAAGTTCCACCTGGCTACTCCACTAGCCTCCAGTAGGCCTTACTATTTTACCGAACTCTAGATTACATCTGATCGACCTATCCCACCGCTCACTAACATAATGGCGATCACGGTGGGACTCTGAGTAATAAACAAACTTAGTTTCCCTAAATCTTTAGAGACCTTTGAGAATACTATCTGGCTGACTTATCCCACCGCTCACTAACATAATGGCGATCACGGTGGGACTTTGAGTCAAAACATCCTAGGTATCCCTTAGGAACTCTCAAAATCTCATTCAAACTTAGAAGAGTAGAATCTGGTTGTCTCACCATCCTAGAAAAATGATGAGTCAGTTATAGGAAACTCTTCCAAACCTCAGGACTACATAAAACTCAAAAAACCCCAAAACACTCCCTTAGATTGGTTTTTGACAGTACTGGTGGTGGACCATACACATATACCTCAAAACAACTAAAAATCCACCTGGCGACTCCACTAGCCTCCAGTAGGCCTTACTACTTTACTAAACTCTAGGCCTTAGTTGGATTCAAGAAATTATTGTCTTTATCTATAACTATGTTCTATCCTACTTTGAGCCTGATCAAGAATACACAGATGAAATCTACATTGATCATTGGAAAGATCTCAAGCCTCGAAAAGCGAAGCCTCAAATTTCAGACCATGAGCAGGCTTATACACCTATGCTTGCCCGAGATTCACCTATGGAAAACCTAGCAAAACATGAGCCCCATGCTACCTTTCCCACTCTGGCTGAAACCTCAAACAATCATAAATATCTTTTTACACTACCTATATCTACAAAGGTCCCAGAAAGATACAAGCCTCTGGTTTTACCTCCCATCTTTCAAGCCCTTCGTGCAAATCTTCAAAATAAATTACCCAGATTTGATGGAGAAAGCTCCAAATTCACCGCTGAAGAGCACACCCAAAATCTTGAGGAATTACTTGACCTTTATGAAATAGAAGAAGATAATGTGCATATTAGAATGTTTGCCTTATCATTACAAGGAAAAATTAAGAGTTGGTTTAAACACCTTCTCGCTGCAAGCATTACCAATTTTCGTCAATTCACTTAAATCTTCCTAGATAGATGGGTGGTCATGGGTAATAAAGTTCTCATCATAAAGGAATACAATCAGTTAAAAAGACAACCAAGGGAGACAATACAAAAATTTTCAGCCAGGTTCAATAAAATATACCATGCAATGCCTGCTAACCTAAAGCCACCCCTCGGATGTGCTCTCTTGCACTACCCAGATTCTTTTGACCCAGAGATGGTTTTCCGGATAAGAAATAAAGATCCTTTGACCCTAGAAGAAATGAAAAGGATAGCAGTTGATGTATAATTCAACATACTAAATAGGGAGGCACAACTAAGAATAATAGAGAAAGACAAAGCAAATCAAGAGAGACTAATATCTTCAGAGGAAAAGTTGGAAAAATTGGTATGTATGTTTGGAAAACTAGAGCATCTACTTGACAGGAAAAGAGAAAAACACAAAGTTAAGGTTAACACTGCTTATTCAAACCAACCTACACTTCTTCCTCAATATGAACACACTCAACTATTACAAAGACTAAAGTTATGAACAAAATGTGCCTGATGAGAAAGTTGTAAATAAAAACATAGAGGAATGCTCTAAAGAGATTATCAGCCATTTTGAAATCACAGATTCTGAAATGGAAGAAGAATCAAAACCTTTAGGATCTCTACCCTTATGCTTTAAATCATTCCAGAATCTGAAAGAAAATTTTCATCCTAAAGATCTCTTAGCAGTTGTTCAGGAAAACCCTGCTCAAGTTAACTCTCACCTAAATCAAGAAGAGTTGATTAAGGATGAATTCAAATCTGAAATAGAAGACAAATCACAACCTGTAGGATCTCTACCTTTATGCTAGGAGTCATTTGAGTTCATAAAAGCAAACTGGCCTCCTAAAAATCTATCAGAAAAAACTCATGAATTACATGCTAGCTATCCTCAACATCACAAAGAATTGGTTGAATATGAAAACGAGCAACAAATGAAAGAGAACCCACATGATCTCTCTAAAGGCATAAGTGATGATTCATCATCTCTCATAGGTGAAGCCCAAAAAGACATTCATCCTTCAAATCAGATTTCCCAAGAGAAAGAGGATTATTGTAGTTATATCCGAAGAGAAATGAAAATGCCTCCCTTTTTAACTAAAGAGGAAATAGATCAACTTATAAACATGCAGACAACATCTGAAACTTCATATAACCAAAAATTTTCTGATCTTTCTCCTGTTAATATTGCATATCATAAGTCAAAAAATAGATTTGTAAATCAATTTGAAGAAAAACAATCTGATAGTCCAATATGCATGGTTGGTGACATTAATTATAATGATGATTTTCCAAGGTTTGATCAATATGTTGATAATGATGATGATTTCCAAACAGAAGCTAACTTTGCAGAATACTCAGTTTTTGATTTTTGGGAGGAAGCTCAGTTTCATAAACTTGAGAAAAGTGAGCAGCCAATACAGGTCGTCTATGACATTGATGAGGATAGCCTTGAGAGTTTAGAAGTAAGTGAAGAGTCTCGGACTCTTTTCTCTACTTCACTTCAGTCCATCAGAGATAACATTCACATAATTGGAAATCAACAGTCTTTCAGCTTTGATGATGAGGTTGAGGAGGATGATGAAATTCTCAAGCATGTTGTAAATGAGAAGCCTTTTCCTGAAATGGTTGAGGAAATCATTTTGGACATGGAATCTTCCTTAACTCCAGATTTGCAGCCACCAAGTTCTATTTTGTTACAAATTTCAGATGAAGAAATAGAGGTTGATAAACACATGAGAGTTGTCACACTATCCTTCCAAGATAATTTATTGTCAAAGTGTATCCCTGCTCATCAACCTGATGACCTTCACATAGTTTTCAGTCCACTTAATCAGAACACATCAGCTTGGAAAGAAAACTACATTGCAATATATGATGAGCCTGACAGTTCAAGTGATCATGAGTAAGGGGAAGAGTTTCTTTACCAGGAGAGTCCCAAATATAGCCAAGTAGAAGAAAGAGTAGTCCTGAATGAAGCCTATATATCAGATCCTCTAGATCAGGAATTATTCCAAGATCCATTTGTTGTTTTCCTTAAGAAGTATGAAGGAGTAGTGGGTTCTATGATAAACAATTTGCTACCAAGAATGAGAAAAAACTTAAGCACTGCTGTCCGAAAACAAGCCAAATGGGAGTGGCCTTTTCCTTACTTTTGCATCATGAAAGAACAAAACCAAGATCAACCATGCAATCATCTACTTGACTGGCTATATTGGAAAGAAGAGTTCACCGAATGAATGTCTATTGTGTATAGATTAGATTAGGATAGATAGATAGCAGTGGAAAATAAGCTCAGCCTTGTGAGCATCTTTTCAGTTCTACATTGTTTGAAGAAAAATTGAAAAAAGCAGAAAATACAAAAATAGTAAAAAGTAGAAAAAGAGGGCAGTTGAAAAATAGAAAAAAGCCCCATGCTCCAAAAAATAGCCCTTCAGAAAGCGCGCAAGTCCAAATGCCGCTACTAGTCCAAAAAATAGCCCTTCAGAAAGCGTGCAAGTTCAGTTATCTAGCCTAATCATAGTTGAACATGTTTTAAATTTATTTGCTGATAAGTTAGTGAGTGAAAAATATGGTCAACATTGTGTAAGCTTGACTTATCAAAGAGAGTAGGTTAGGAAAAGATACTGGTTCCACACGCCCAAAACAGAACCAAGGAGGGAAGCGAGGATGAAAAACAAATTGTGCATCTTAGCCCTGTTTTTCCTAGTTTCCATTTTTATGCAAAATAATATTTGTGTGCAGCTTGTCTTTTATGCCGTAAATACATGACAAATCAGACTGTCTAACCCTGATTTGATCATCTTTTCAATTTCATGTTTTAGACTAGAGAACAAAATCCTGTCAAACAGCTTAATCTTGACAGTTTATCTAGCATAGGTAGAGTAATGAAGGAGTTCATCAGTTTAATCTAAACTCCTAGCAGATATAAGTGTAGAGTTAGATAGGTTCATTTTACAAAAAATAAAAAATATGCATTGTCAAAAGGCTGCTAGTCCAAATGCGCCAAAGAGAAGAAAAATTGTTAGGAAAGGTAGTGGGGTAGGTAGAAATATCATTGATGCTAATCATGCTGTCACTTTTCAGAAATAGCATCAAGGAAGAATGAAATTTTGCACCAATGGGTAAGGCACTGGTCTTCATAAGCCAAAGATCTGAAATTTTGGACACCTCCTGAAAAGGAGCTGCCCTCCCCAAATGGAGCCACTGTTAGTCATCAATATTTTTTACTTATTGGTGATGACTAATTCTGATAGCCAAGTTTTCTAGCAGCTGATCCAAAATTTGTCATATTTTCCAGCTGGGAAAACACCCATAAATTTTTTTTGCCTTCTTACCTTTTAGTCTACCCATGATGAGATGAAACTCCATTATCAAACCCTATCCAGCTTTAGCCATACTAGTCTGCCCATCAGCTCTAAAAGAGACAATCCAAATCTATTCAAACAGTCTCCCCTAAGTTAGGAAGTGGTGCTTTAGGCCTTTCTCCCTTGGAAAACTATCCTAAAGCCAAAGAACCTCCATCTGCTATAGACCAGTCATAACATACCTTCCCATTCTGTAAACAAAGTTGGTTACAGCCCTAGGTCGCGCTACTAATACACCCTCAAGTCTCAGCAATACATATACCATAAGTCAAGCTGATTTTAGGTGTTTTTACAGTGTTTTGATGAATCTTTCAAAGACAGAGACCTACCAACATCTCAGAAGACAATATTTGGCTCCACATGAGAAGACAACTGCTTCTCAATGTGATCTTGAGCTTGGGATGCAGCCACAGAGTAGAGATTTTTTCATTAAGCTCTTGCGATCACAGTCAAAGCCTGAAAGGACAGTTAAAGGTAAAATAACATTGTCAAAGGACTGATGATATGACATGACTAAAAATAACCTCCTTCATCTATAAGCAGAGGGTTTGAAGACTGAAGAACCTCCTTCATTTCATAAGTAGAGGGCTAAGAGCGCCTCCTTCATCTATAAGCAAAGGGCAATGGACAAAGTTTGATTTTAAGAATTGAAACTGACTGTAAGACAGATTTGTTTTTAATAAACAGTGAGACAGTGACTAAGGTTTTCTGAAGTAAAGTGATGATTGCAGGCAGAGGTAAAAGCTGTAGCATTTTTCAAAGTTTGTTTGCATAAGCTCCATTGTTATTTGAGTTGCAAGATTAAGCTAAGGAGGTGATCATAAATGGAAAAATGTTGTTGAGCACATAAGCAAAGGAATCCAACAATCTTAGCCTCTAACCAAGCTTCTGCCATCATGTATAAGAGAAACCCCTGTCAAGCATGCTCATCAAACATTTTTCAACAGATTAAGACAAAGGGCGAAATAACAACATGTTCATAAATGTGCAAGAAACACCATACCATGTTTTTCCAGGTTCTGGAACTCATTGAAAGCGAAGTTTGCATGCCTCTGTCACAAAGGAAGGCAGTTTCCCCATGAAAACAAGTCAAAACACTCTGTTGTTACATTTTGAATAAAGGAAAGCTCTTAGAAGAAAATGCCCTTCTTATTAGACAGAGAATAGTAGAAGCTCGGACAATATCACTAGGTCTCACCCACAGTCAGAAAGAAGCATCAGTTGGAGACATGCAGCTACAGTCACAAGGTGGATTTGATCCAGTTTTCCTCTAGCAAGCAGATATAGGTGTATGGAGCAGAAAATGCCAAATCAAGTTTTGAAAGAGATAGGTTATCTCCTTGCAAATGGCAAAAGATGGCCCATAAATCATTGGTGTATTATTTAAGTGGAGCTTCTATATGTCACCAAAGAGATAGCAGTGGCAGAAGTCACTTGTCAAATGTGTAAAATACAATGAATAGAGTTGACCCTTGGAAAGAGTCATAACCTTTACAACTGTTCAACTAAAATACACAGATCTTTTTCACCAACAGTTTTCAAAATGTGGGCCCTTCTTAACACATTCAAATTCATGTTGTTTCATTTCAAATGGACAAGGCAGTGGTTTAAAAAGGAGAAGCCTTCCAAACCCTCTCAAGTCACACTCAAAGATTTTTTGACTTTCCGCTTCCAAGGGGATTAAAGACCATTTCCCATGCGTTTTTTACATTTTCAAAACACCCACAAAACCCCTCTTGTTATCCACGAGACCGGAGGAAACAATATTTGGAAAATAAACAGAGTTTTTTGGGCTAAAAAACCGCGCGGCGCGCCCGTAAGTCTGTGCGGCGTGTTCAGGCCGATTTTTTACACTGTGATACAAGGCCGCACGGCGCGCCTGTGGGTGTCGGTCCTGTTGGCCTGACAGTTGACCCAACAACCCTTTTCTGCTCGGCGCTTTCCACAAAAAACGCGTCGCACATGGTTTGAGCCTCCAAAACACCTCCAAAAGTATTTCAAAGTTGGTCCAACCCTCTGCCAAAGATTGCCATCGTGTTTCAAGGTTTGTCAAACATCAAGGACATCCTGACTGCTGTAGCACAAATTTTAAACTCTGTCAGTTGTGTGCATTGTAGAAGACAGTGAAAGGAGGAGGGTTGTTGTTTTTGTTTAAAGTTCCGAGTTTGCAATAGCTATGTTTGCCCAGTAGTGAACATAACCAAATGGTGGTTTCCTTTTGATGTTCCAAAAACCTAACAGACTGCCCTCAAACAAATTAAAAGGTGAAATGCCATTTCCAAAAGAAGAGGCAGAGTTGAAAGGTGAGACAGTGGGTTTGTCTTCTAATAACAGTGATCATGATGTGAATGTTTTTGTCAGACCAAAGTATTTCTTTGTTCGATAAAAAGGGGCTAAACAACAGTACTTTCTCCTTTACTCCATAAAACCAAGCTTTGGTATGTGAAACTGTCATTCCCATTAAAAAGGGTTTTGTCAAAATCTATGCAAGAAAACAGTAAAGGGAGGAGGGCAGTGCTTTGGTTGAGAAGAGTTTATTGTTGTTTGAATGCTATAGGTTTTTCTTTGTGATCACATCAAAAACATCAGAAGCTTTGTCACCTTATCCTATAACATGGTGACCTTTGATTGTGTATTCTCTTTTTGGTTGACTATGTGATGATTATTGCATCTACCTATTGATTGGCATACAAAGACATGGCATGGTTTTGAAGGAGCAGGGATCTTATACCAAAGGAAACATTTTACACAACATTTGAAACAAATTTTACCTTGATCAAACAATGATTGACAATGAAGGTAGGACAGGGCAGCGGGAGACTGACACAGCTTGATGATGAACAAGGACGAGAAAAAGAGGCAACCTTATGAGATAGAACAACATCATAAATATCATGAAGGGCATTCTCAAAATCATGTGCTAGTTTTTGCCTCTCCTAGAGCAAGGAGCCATGATTTCTTCACCAAATCTAGAATGCCAAGCAACGAAAGAGAAAACCAAGAAAGGCTCAAAAGCGCCCAAAGAAGGCACTGGTGAGAAAAAAAAGGAGAAAGACACCTCTAGGCTTGGAATTTTGGGCGAGCTTCTAGACATGTTTCTAAAAAGCCTTGAGGGGACTACATCACAAAATTGAGCGAATTTTGACACGATCTTGTTTTGTTTGACATTTTTGGGTTTTAGCCAAAACTCATGGGAGCTTCGCCATTTTAGTTTGGGAGATCGTCATAGGATGAGAATGGTATCATTGGATGCCATAATTTCAGAGAGCACATACTCACGATTTTCAGAACATTTGAAGATCATTTGCTTCCCCAAAATGGTAGAAAAAACACTCGCTTTTTCAACATTTTTGCCTCTGGATTTATCAACAAAGGTTTATTTTTTTGGGTTTTTACAGACCTATTTTAGAGGACTTCCAGGACATCATATTGGGAAAATTCAAGTTGTTCCAAAATGTAGACACTTAGAGCTTTCAACGAGCTATCATGAGCCTCATTGACATCAAGAGGCGCTTAGAAATGTTGCCGGCAAGTCGGGAGGACCTTTTCTTTGATGTGAAATTTTTTGAATATTTTTTTAAATTTTGAACCTTTAAAAATGATATTTCCTCATGTGCGTTTAGCTATTTTTGCACATGAGAAGTTATGAAAAGTCAATTTAATTCCCATTTTTTACCATTTTTTAGATATTTTTGCGCCTTGGGCTTTGCAAAGCCTCAAGGACAAGTTTAGATATTTATTTTGAACCATTGGCTAGTTAGTTGCCTTGGTTGGTTTTCCTCCTCTTTGGCCTATTTATTCCAAAGGCTTTCATTGTAAAAGAAAGCTGAACTTGAGAAGAGAAAGAAATATATGGTCATATAAGCTTTGGAAGAAATACTTGTCTTATGCTTTTTGGATTGCCTCTTGGATGCTCTTGGATGAATGAAGAAGGATTGTTGTTGGATTCCATGACTTGGTAGAATGGTATAGTGTCTATTGCTTTGTTGTTGTCTTCTAGTTTTCATTCATGAATACATGTTCTTGCTTTCTATAGATCGGTAGAGAACAAATTTGAGATATGCCCATGGAGGCACCTCAAATTTCTGTTTCTTCATAACTTTTTTGTTTTCTTCTTCCTAAGTAACATTAAAGAATTCTTGATTTAGCTCTTTAATAATTTAAGATATTGTTGCTTGTTTCATTCATGGTTTTATACATGCTAAGTATGACTTACGGCATGTCACTACTTACCTATGGCTAGCTATAGTTCCATCCATAGAAATTTCTCTTTGGTGATTAGATTATCATTTTTGTTGAACTAAGGAGGTCTAGTTTGATTTAGCCCTTTGCCTAAACTATGCAAATCTTGTTGTTCAAAGTGCCTAATAAGTTGAAGTACTATGTTAGCGTTCAGGCATAGTAAGTTAAGTTGTTTGTCTTTCTTAAGTGTTTTCCCCAAAGTCGATTAGCCATTTCCCAAAGTTAGAGAGGTCATATACTTCTATGCATGGCTTGAATGTTTATTTCTATGTATTGATTAGCTTATGGTTACATTTTTTCATGATTAATGGTTTGCCCTACCATGTTTATGTTATCTATTAAACTAGTTATGCTTGAAACTCTTTGTTGTTCACAAACTTGATGTCCATTTACTCCATTTTTCCCAAAGATCCTTTCTACCTTGAACAAATCGGCCCTTCAACAACCTTATATCCAGATCGATAGCTTTCTTGACCTTTTCGACCCCATAGCCCTGATTGATCGACATATTTTTTACCTATCTTATATCTTTGATCGGGTTCATCCCTCACAACATAAAAAACCAAACAAAAATCTTACTTCATAACTAGCCTAAAATCGGAACATAATAAGCAAACACCACAGACATCCCTTACACAAATAGAGAGAGCCCTCTCAGAATCCAGGGAAAGGCTAGGTCCTTGGGCTTCAAAAGAGTCGGTTTTTGATGTTACCGTCATCATTTGGCTTGCCAATCGGCTAAATCACGGGACCCTAACACTTGGGAATTAATCATTTGGCATGATGAATGAATGCGACTAATAGAAGAAGGTCAAAGCAAGTCCAAAACAGGTATTCAATACAAATTTTTGTGCTTTGATTGGTATAAATATATTGTGCATTACCTGTGTTTATTTTCTTGCCCAAATTCACTAAGTAGAACAAAATACAGAGCTCTCAAGCTCAAATCTCAGGCATACGTTATAGTAGAAGCAAAGTTATATTGCAAAGATCCTATTGGTATTTTGTTGTTATGTTTAACCGAAGGAGAATCTATTGAAGTCACCAAAGAATATCGTGAAATTTTGTGTGGAGGTCATTATAGATGGAAGGTCACTGCTCAGAAAATTCTAAAGTCAGGCTTCTATTGCCCAACCATGTTTGCAAATGTTTATAGACTAGTCAGAATTTTTCAGAAGTTGTCAGAAGTGTCAGTTGTTTGTTGAAAATAAAAAACTTGCTCCATTGCCTCTTATTCCAGTATTTATTGAAGAACCTTTTAGACAATGGGAATTGGGTTTTATTGAAGAGATCAATCCACCCTCAAGTGGACAGTTCAAGTGGATTCTGACTACCACTGATTATTTTGGAAAATGGGTTAAAAAAATGCCCACTAAGAAGGCGAATGACCAAGAAGTGATGAAGTTTCTGGAGGAAAACATTTTTAGCAGATTCGAATGTCCAGTCAAAATTATGATGATAATGCTCGAGTATTCAACTCTGCTCGTTTCATTAATTTATGTCAAAAATATAATTTAATTTAATCACATTCCATAGCATATCATCCCCAAGGGAGCAGTTGGAAGAGTCCTCAAATAAGACATTGGTCGGGAATCTTCAAGATGACAATCATGAGAATCGGAAGGAGTTGGGATATGAAGTTGAAAGTTTCCCACTGAGAGTTAGGAGTCACTACCAAGGGACCTATTGGGAAGTCTCCCTATGAACAAGTTTATCGAACTCAAGCACTATCTCCTACTCGGTTGGCCAAACTAGTGATTTCTTTCATTCAAGAAGCTTAGGAAGAACCTAATGCTTTGGTAAGAAGATTGAAAAAAAATAATTGAATCAGTGAAAACAGAAACAAAGTCGAGGATACCTTGATTACTTATCGGGGAAAAGATGAAGTACGTGTTGTGAGAAAAGCAAAAAGAAGTTTTCTTTCAAGTAGGAGATTTGAGTGCGAGATGGGACACCGGATGAGAAGAAAAGGGAGAAGCATGAGTAAATTTCAACCTCTACAGTGCTGGTCCAACGAATCTACGAGGCAAGGTAAAATAACACATTCATTTTGGAAGATCTAGATGGAGAGTCGATCAGCACTTGTGAATGGGTAGTATGCGAAGCATTATTTCCGGCATTAAAAATGACATTCCACCATTGTAAATATCAGATTGCTTATTGTTCATATGTCACCAGAAATATTTGACTCCATTCCCAATGGATAACGCACTAATCTACGATTCTTAGCACTTCCATGGAAAAAAATCACTATCCCTAGGTGGAGCCGGATGTTGTGGCTCATTTGCATTCACTTTTGAAATATTTTTCAAAACACCCCAAAAACATATATCTTAGAAAAGGTAAAATTTTGTATGTCAAAGAATAATTTGATTTATATGTTGGTACATTAACATTACGTGATGAGATGTGAAGAGTGGGTGAGTCGGGCTCTTTCACGTGCATAATAGTTCAAATTGCAGCCCAGATCAACGACTGGGAGCTTCAAATTGCACGATATTTATACAAAGGAGTGCCCAATGCTTGAGTCTCATTAAATCCGCTCACCCACTAAAATCTAATGTTGACATTAGCTAGGGAACACTCACTTCAAATTCAAAAAAAACCACTTAAGTTTCCCATAGTGATTTAGGGTTTCAATAAAACACATTACGTGGTGATAAGTGGAGCCCACACCCTTTACTTTTGAAATCCAGAGAAAGTAGAGAAATGGTGTATTTTCCTTAAAAGAAATTAAGGGTTTTGGAGGGAGAGCGCAAGAGGGAAAATAGGTGAGTCGGGATCAAACGCGCGATTGAAATGGAGAGATGGATGGCGAAGATTAAATCGCAAGTTTTAAAGGATAGGCATGAGAGGTAAATTTTAAAAGCACGAAGTGCGATGTGCGATGGCGTGGCAAGGTGACATGGAAGTGATGTCTTGGTGGCAGTAGCGAGATGGCGTGGCCACGACCCACATAATGCACATCACAATTTTTTAAATGTTAGGTGCAAAGGGTTTGAGTTATAATCTCCGAGAGTGTGATATGAGATGAAGTGGGGCTTGATGGCAAATCTCAAGTTTTAATGAATAAGTGTGGAGGTAAGTGTTAAATTTGTTGAAGTGTGATATGCGATGACGATGAGACCCGATCGCATATCACACATCGTGGATTTTAAAGGTTAAGTGCTAAAAGAAAAATTTAAAAACAACAACATGCAGAAGTGCAATGTTGGGAAGATGTGATGTGGTTTCAAAAATGAACACCAAAGGTTTTTCAAATACGGAGGTAAGGCATTTCTTGTGTTAAATCGAATCGGGAGGAAGAATGGAGGATTATAACGTAAAACCGGTGAAAACGCCTTGATAATGGAAGAAAAGTACTGAATGTGGGCGAGAGAGACTCGGGTAAGTGACCCTGATGCGAGCAAAGGATAATAGAAGACTAAACAACTCGAGGGCACAAATAGAGGCATAGGCACAGATCGAGAGAAGAAAATATAGTGGCCTAGCTGTGGGAAGCTTACGATAGCTGAGGTCAGATTAGGCGTGAGGTGTTGTTATATAAGCGTGGAAACTACGTGCCATAACAGAAGGACACCTCAACACTCAGGGAGAGACGCATTAGCAACATCAGATTGGACGATATTTAGAGTTTCAATTTGTTTTTCTTGGTATAATTGCATAAGTAAACTTAACGAGTTTAGGTAGTCAAGTAGTTTCAATAAGTTAAGCGAGTTACAAACTACTTTGATGTATTTAAGTAGGTAGAAATAAAGAAAAAGTGTTACGAGTTTTGGACCTTTGTATATATTGTTATTTTGATGTGTGAATTTTATGAGAATAAATGAAAGAAGATCAAGTTTCCTACACCTTTTGATGTTGATATGTCTTTCCGGTTTAGTTACTGTGTTTATTCCTCTTTGAATGAAGCGAAGTAATGTAGTAGCCGGTCTCTTAATTACATCTATGAGTAAGAGTTAAATAACCTTAATTTGTGCTCCTTCACTTCATCTCTTCTCCCTTCACAAACTCCCAGAAGAAACTTTAAAGTATTAGATTATGTGTTTACAACATATTTTTTGAGTTTTCTCTCTCTCCATCAATTTCCTCTAAAACTTAAAAGTGATAGATTCTGTTTCTCAACATATCATTTTGTGTTTCCCTTACGAGATCTTCTTTTCATTTCATTCCAGAAATATCCATGATTGTAGGGATTGCTGAAGGATTTCATCATATGAGATTATTGAGGGTATTAAGTAACTAAATTCGAAAGGTGTTAAATAGAGGCCATTTGATATTGTAATTTTGACATACATTTACAAAATGTCTTAAGCATTGATTCAAATACCCACACTGAGGGATTATTTCTTGACATAAAACATAGTGGTTAGAGTCGATTTTGAGAGGAACCTTCTCTAATATAATTTTTTGACTTAAGAATTATATTGAAGGGAGGATTGAAATAGTATAATACAAATTTTAACTATTTAAAACTTTTCGAGTGCAATATAATACACAGTCACATGAGAGCATTGAACAAAGAATATGTGTGAAACCCATCTATGTAGAAAAATACAAAACTAATTTTAATTATTTGATTGAAGAAGATACCAACCTATAAGATACATTAATCCCCTCATATTGGCAAGAAAAAACTTGCAAGGGACACCAATCCTCTCATATTTTTCAAGTACCAACTTGGAGATACATTAGTCTCCTCATGTTTGCAAGCACCAACTTGTTGAGAACACCAATACCCTCATATTCACAAGCACAAACTTGCAAGATACATTAGTCCCCTTTAGATATATTGTTCCAATCCCTTGCGGATATGAACTATATTTCATCATATATTCTCTGACAGCCCCAACCATGGTTCACTCATAAAAATTTAATGTAAATAGTTTTATAGAAACAAAATTTAAAAGGCGATTGTTTCAAAGGGGTGAGGAGGTGGATTGCTTGATATATCTATGGGTTTTCTTGTGCATAAATATGAACTATTTTGGAGAAAAACATTAAAGGATGGTTGGTGAGCCTAAATGGATTGGTCATCAACTTAATTTGGGTTGCAGAAAGTATGCGGGGGCAATGTTGCCTTGGAGAACACTCACATGGTAGATAGGTATAATTAATGAAGACTAGTAATGTCGACAGTGGGGACGGAGATCAACTCTTGTGAAGCAATTAATCATTAAAAAATAAGGAATTCTAAATATCTTGGTAGTTGTGAGAGTGAGTAGGAAAGAGTGCTCGAGACATGAAAAAAAATAGTGCGAGGAAGAGGAGGAACAACAAGGAAAATTGCAAGGAGAATAAAAGATAGAGACAATGAACTAATTTATGTTCGCAAGATTGGTGAACAAATGTTTTCTCCTTGGTGAGGTGCTAAATGCCTCTAGAGTCTTATGTAAATCTAGAAGGATTGAGATGGTTTCTTTGGATTCCCTTAGTGGTGTGGGTGGAGGATTGTGTCCTTGGAATCGTAGAGGGAGAACCTCACGAAACCTTATTCTTGTTTACTTACACTGGGTTCTAAATTCCCTCAAAATTAGGGTGGAACCACTATGATTTTTTTAAAGGGTGGAGATTTACTCTATGGATTCCCATGGCATCTTTGGTGTGGAGGAAACTAGCATGTGGATTCCATGTATTTGTTGCTAAGTGGATGGTGGGAGGAGGAAGGAGATCCTTTGGAGTCCCCATTTTTAGCTATAGCTTTGGTGTTTTTCCCCCTAAATCAAACCCCTCAGTCTCTAGAGATACGAGCTTAGGGTGTAGCTACAGATGATCTTGGTTGCGGTTGTGCTAAGGTTGGGTGGAAGTCCTTGTCCCAAAATTATTTTCCCATAATATTCAAGAGAGATGTCTTGCACTGAATATATTTTCATGTATGAAGGTTCTATTTGAATGAAATGAGCGTTATAATAGTTATTAAATGTTTGTAACATTCCGATTATGTTTCTTTATGCAATATTACTTAGAGATGAGACCTTGGTTAGAACATTGTTAATGATTTGAATGTTAAAAGTTAATAGTGCCCTTAATCATTTATCTATGTCTAGGTTGCAATGTGAATTAAAAGGGATGAAAAATCTATTAAGTAACCTTGTGATTGAGTATTTGGTATAATACCTTATCTACAAGAATATAGAACCTATATAAATCAATATAAATATATAGTTATGCATATATATAATCATCGATAGTAGTGTTATAGGGCCTTGAGAGGTGTAATCATGTTAATCATTTCATTATCACATAAAATGGTATTAGTCACCTCATTGAATTATTATGTTTGACTCATAGTTCGAGCTAATTAATGGAGACTCAAATCTCTAGGGTCTATCAAAGAAACCTATGTGGATCCCATCGAATGGCCTTTTCCATCACATCTCGAGGTCAGAAAAATATGCCCATGTGCAAATAAACCCATAGGAATGTGTCGTTTTCAATTGAAGAAAGGAAATCACTACCATAGATCGGGGATTTTTTGTTCTTGTAACTGTGGTTGGGACCATGGGTGAAGTCATGGGGCCATAATCCATATTCCCATGCATTGTGACTAGGGGCAAAGCTCCTTTCCAATGGAGGGACGGAGATGGGGTGGATGAGATCTTTGGTGAGGCATTGCAGAGCCCCCCCCCCACCTCCCCTAGTGACATCAATAGGTGGGATGGGAAAGGTGGCACACACACTATGGGTTGTTGGATGGAGCTTTGTTAATGAGGACCATATAAAGTAGGGTTGAAACCACTGACTCGGAACCCCCAATTGCACGGCCCCCTACCAAAATTAATTTCTAAGTAGTTACCCCGAGTGTAGACCTCTATTCCAATCATCGATTTCCTCATTCCAAAAAAACCATCGGATGAGAGAAGTTTAATGTGAATTAGGGAAATATTGTTAGAGTGAGACCCTGAGCTTGTATCAGCGGTAGAGGATCACCTTGATGATCCCATGGTGTGTCGCACCCCCCCTTGGGTGACATCACAGAGAGCGAGAACCCTCACACACACCGTTGATTGGCGTTGCATAATTAATGGTCAAGATCTCTAATCACCCCCCCTCCTTGTGATGTCGGTGTGGGAGTGACCCCCGCGCATAAGCCATAAATCGACCTTAGTGGACTTGGGATCGTCGGATCTAATGGTGGTTGTGGGTTTTTTGGACGTCAAACACGAGTGGAACTTTATTGGTTCCATGGATGGGAGAATGGTGGGGCCTAACGATAGTGGGGGATGTGGCCATTGGCTATTGGTTCCATAATGTGGAGCGGGGACCCGGCTTAAGTCGGGGGTTTGACGGTGAGGAACCAGCCTTAAAAGATAGGTGCATGGGTGGATACAACTCAAACAAAGAGTGAGAGTTGGGGTTCAAGCCGGGAAAAAAAAATGAAAATTGCACATTGCAGACAAGGTGAACCATGACTAGCATATGAGTCTAACTACTAGGTGGGCCAATAGTGAGCCTGCCACATGAAAGTTAAATGAGGTGGCGGGGGTAAAGTGGGGCCCATATTTGGGAGAAGTAATGTCTCTTAATATAGAGGTCAAATTGAGGGAAAAAATTTATATCACTATTTTCTCCTCAATGATACAAATGCTAATGAGTGATGGTTATTCTGGTTTTTAGAGAAGTTTGAGAAAAAAAAATTATACCCAATTTTCAGAACATTACCTTAAAGATCGAGGTTTTTCATGGTAATCACCTCTTACTCAAGATTTGGGGGTAAGGGGTGTTTTTATGGGTGTTCATAGTATCGGGGGTCAACAATTGGATTGGATGGGCTCAATCATGGGCAAGTCAATATTTTTAGAAATTATCTAAAACAATTGTTTAGGTGTTAAAAATCTGGTCTAAATAAATTAATACTCGAGACCTAAATGAGAATTTTTTTCATTATGTGAGATGTTTGGAACAAAAAAAAACTAAATAGTTGACCTAGTTGAAAAAAAGTTACCAATTGTAATGAATTATGAATTTTGCAAGTGTGTAGATTAAAAATGGTAAATTATTGTTTTTTTCCTATCATTATGTACTAATGTGGTCATTTTTGTTGCAGGTATATTGCTAAAGTCAACCATGTAAAGGGAAATACCCTATGTTTTAATTGTATGTGTATTTTATTGATGAGTTAATATATTATATGGATTGAATTGTAATTGATGAATATGAATTATTTAATCTCATGAGAAGGTTAAAGTGAATTTTAATAGAGATTCCATAAAGGAGAAGATAGTTTTTTTTGTAATAGTGTGGAATAACTTGTTTGAAAGGAGTTTTATATAACCCAACATTTCTCATTCTGAAATGAGTCATACTGGAGAACACCATCTTTCTTGAGAAGATTTATGTGATTCAAAGAACTAAGATCATAGTATAAAAATATATGCATAGGTACAAGAGGATTTTTTGGTAGATTGAGTCAACTTGAGAATGATAATCCAAAATTTGATATTATAATATAATTCTTCCTTTATGTTATAAATTAAATTAAAATTTTCTTTAAAAAAATTATTAAGTTAATCTTGAATTTATTTAATAAATTATATAATTAGTTAATGATATGATTATATTTAATTAATGGTTTCCAAGTGTTACTTAGATTTAAACCATCATCATAGTTAGGAGTTGTTATTCCTTTTTTTCAATTTTAATTGCTTCTTTAATTTTTCTTTTTAAATAGTGGTCTTCTCTTTTGAGTAAACATAGTCTCTTCCATGCAAATGTAGTGTGAGGATGAGTAGGCATGTTCGAGCTAAGCCATATTTTGAGCTTTATTTCTTGAAAAATCAGCTAGTTTATTCTTTTAGCCTTATGTTGGAAGGATCTACTAGTCTCTTCTATGTATTCTTTACTGCCTAAACAATGGATTATGCATACCCCCTTTTTTATTAGGGTTTTATAGTATCTTTAGCGGAATCAACATTATTTTTTAAATGGTATTAGGGGGTGAAAGCCACATTGATATTAGTGATTGTTTATAATTTTAGCTATCTTGTACTGTGTACCTTTTATGTAAGGAATGGAGATTTTTCGGTGTGTTTATGGGCCTTTTTATGATCTTTCTATTTAAAATTTGTTTTGATAGTTCTATCAAAGTGGTTTTTTTCATGGAAGGATCACTGTAAAGACTCCCATGAGTATAAAATTCATGGCCAAAACTATGTATTTTTTTGTTTATGTATTTGAATTATCTAATAATGTGTGTGATTGAAAACATGTCACACAGTAACCTAAGAGAGAGATAACATAGGAATAACGACTTAAATGGTGCGATATATCTCAGATTAGCCACATCATGGAAGTAAAAGGGATTAGGGTTCATGAAGAGGAAAGATCGGTCGACAAATGGAGGGAATCACTCTCAGATTAGATGGACACTTTGAGGAGCCTAAGGGTTGAGGTTAGGAGTTTCAAAGTAGACAATGAGGAGCTTAGTAAGAGCTCAAGAAAGGGAAAGTTGAGATAAATATCGGGTTATCTGGAAAGTCTCTCATTTTTGCGGAGGAAGAGAAATATGAGATGAGGGATAGTCACGGAGGCTGGAAAAGCTTTCATGATTTAGAAGATAAAACGAATGGAGCAGATGGTGCTAGGTTGAGAAGAAAACGGTAGGAAGTGAGGGACATTGTACGCGAAGATTTTAGATTTGAGCACCCTATTACCCACAACTTTGTGGATGATATCAATAAGAGAAAGTTTTCTCCAAGATGGTCCTCAATTGGCAGCCAACATCCCTTGTAGCCACCAACTATCTCGTTGTGTGATTTCTCTACGTACATGAGGCTAGCCATGTGGTCCCTCACCTATTTTTTCATGATTGCATGCTTAAAGGTGGGGCCTCTTGAACCTAAAGGTATGCCTTGTCATTTGGTAATTGAGTATTGTAGTTTATTATCATGGATACTTCTAGGAATTCATTAATGGGGGGTGTTAGGGTCTCGTGATTTGGCAGATTAGCTAGCAAATGTGAGGGTAATATCTAGACTGACCTTTGGAGTCCTGGGACCTAGCCTTCTCGAACTTCAGAGAGGGCTCTCTCTATTGTGTGAAGGATGTGAGCTCGTTCGCTTTAGATGATTGATTTTATGCTAGTTGGTTAAGTGTAGGTTTGTTTTTTTGTTTTGGGTTGGGGTAAGATGATCAAGTAGGATAGGTGGAATGATAGGTTATCAAATCAATAGGGCTATGGGGTCAAATGAAGTCAAGGGTGTCTAAATTATGAAACAGAGTGTATTGCAGGGCTGATTTAGCAAGGTTATTGGATCCTTTGGGTGATGTATGAGATGTAATGAACATCAAGTTTGGGAAAAAAAAAATAAGAGGTCTTAAACATATATAGTCTGAAGAAATAACTCATGAGGTATGGAAAACCATTAATCTCTATGAACAATACTCAAACTGATAAACATGTAAGATGAACATTCTAGTGAAACATAGAAGCATTAGAACTCCTAACTTTAGAAATTCACCTTCAGCTTTTGGGAAAACACATAAGATAAAAAAACAACTCAATTTATGGAGAGGGAACTCCTAAAAAACATATATCAAATTATTGGGAACTCTGAAATAAGTTGGTAAGCATGGGTGAAGGGAAAGATCGAACGAGACCTCTTTGTATTAACCTAATCAATCAATATTCCATAGAAAAGCTTCAAGATAGGGTTTTGAAAACTTTAAATAAGCAGGGCATACCATGAATCATAGTTATAAGATAGCATACTAACCATTCATGAAACAAAAACAAGTTTTAGTCGGCCTAAGGAGCAGTCAAGAATTCTTTAAGATAACTAAAAGAGGAAAGCATCAAGGCTATAACAAACAGGAGGTTTGAGGTGCTTCCATGAGCATGTCTCAACCTATAATTTTCTGATCTATAGAAACCAAGAAGAATGAAATAGAAATGAGGAGAAGAAAAAATTAAACAAGTTAAGAAAAAATCACCATTCACCAAGCTATGGAATCCTGCAAACATGCTTCTCCATCATCAAGCCAAACAAACCATTCATTCACTTCATAAAACCAATTTCTTCTCCAAGCTCATAAAACCATGTATTGCTCTTAAACACATCAAGTACCAATATTTACAATGAGTCTCCATGCTATATTTATCATGCAAGGAGAAGAAAGATCTAAGAAAGTGTCTAGAAGCCTATTGGCCAACAATAAATATCCTAATTTGTCCTTGAGGCTTTGCAAATCCCAAGGCACAAAAATATCTAACAAATATCTTTTCTGACTATAAATAGCAATTACATTGACTTTTAGGCCTGACATGCCTCTGAAAACTTTCTAAATGCAAATTCTGTCCAGTCACCCACAGGAGCATAGCACACTATGTCAAAAATTTGAAAACTTGCCAGGAGCGTAGCACACTATGTCAAAAATTTGAAAACTTGCCAGGAGCACACCGCAGAAATAGGCCTTTTTGCAGCAGTGTTTTGGAGGCCTTCCCGATGTCAGAAAAGGCTCCGAGGTGGCTCGTTGGAAAGCCCTTGAAGTATAATTTCCATATCTACCTTTATTTATTCATTCTAACCTCTGAAAGTTGCTCAAAAATTGGAAAAATCCAAGGCTTCCAGGAGTGCATCACATGCTCAGAAAAGTGGGCAGAAAGGTGAAAAAATGAGTGTTTTTGACCCTTTTGGGGGGTCAAAACAACTCTAATTGAGCTGAAAATTGGTGATAATGCTCCTATAATGATGGGGAATCCAAAAATGTAAGCTCCTCCTCCTGACGATGCCTTGGGAAAAATCGCAGCACAGGGTGTGTTGCGCTCCTAGCCTCAAAATTTTCAAAAAAACAAAAACTTGTTCAGTTGCTCTCAAAATTGGTAGGCAGGTGCCTCATGGGTCCTTGGAGACCTGTAGAGAAACTTGGGCCAAAATTACAAGCCTAGCTTGGTATTTTTCATCATTTGGTGTCGGACCCTCATTTTGGGCAGTTTTGAGCTTTTTTCTTGCAAAGTGATCTCTCCGTTTATAGTGCTCAGTCATTCTCCTTTGTGAGCTCAAGCCTTTGTTGGCCTTCTCCAGTTTGGCCTCTAAATGTATGTTGGATCTCTCAAGCCAAGATTCCTTGTTATGCTCAATTTCCAATGCCAATGCTTTCCTAAGGCCCATAGTCTTAGGTCTCTTTCTAGTTTTCCCTTCTTCACCACTATCCTCCTCATAAGCACCCATGTGGTCCTCAAAATGCACTTTTGACCTTTGAGCCTCTTTCTGATATTTGAGCGCCCTTGCTTCATAGATGGCCAACTGGCCACTCATTTGTTTGTTCTGCATGTGCAAAAAGTGAATGAGATCCTTAGACCTTTCTAACTCAACTTCCAAGTCTTTGATCTGTGCATTCCGATCTTGTAGAAGAGAGTTTACTATTCTTGTCTCATTTTCCTCATCACTATCTATGTGAATGAGCTCAAATTCTCTTTCTTCCTCATGATTTGCTTCTTCCTCTTTCATTTGTTGTTTAACTTTGTCTTTCATTGGAGTTGAGGAGGAGTGCATGGCCCCTTGCCTTTTGGAGGCAACAAACACATGCCTCTCTCCTCTTTGATAGGTAATGGTGAAAGGTGCAAAAAAATTTACTTGCAAAGCTTGATCACTAGTGACCTTAGGACTATTTTTCTCTTCATGGATGATATTTATGTGTGCATCTTCCTTGCCTTATTCTTGGCTGCCCTTTTGATCAGCATCCTCACTATCTTTTATGCCATTATCACTGTCAAGACCCTTAGGACTGTCATCCTCTATTTTATAGCTTGAATCATTTGTACTTTTGCTATTTTCACTGCCTTCAGAATTTGTCCCTTCACCATTATGCATACTATCCTTTTGGTTGAGTTCTTCTTCACTGTTTGATTGATTTTTTACTCCTTTTCCTTGACTGTTACTAGTTTGTTCACTATCACTAGGCTCACTGTTTTCATTTTTGTTTTCTTCATTGCTTTCATATGCCTCCTCCCCACTGTCTTCATATGTATTCTCAGTGTCATTTTCTTCATCATAAGACCCACTATTTAGGCTATTTTTCTCATTATGGGGCTCACTGATTTCAACTCTTTTTTCTTCTTTATAAACACACTCATCTTTGTGACTGCCTTCATTAATTTCTTCTTGGTAATCTTCCTCCCCCTCACTGCTTTCTTCATTTGTATCATTGCTATGTTCATTTGCACCACTATTTTCTTCACTGCTTTTATCACTTTCCTTTGCATCACTACTTTCTTCTTTTCCATCACTGCTTTCTTCATGGCCATCATTGCTTTCTTCTTTGCATCATCTTCTTCCTTGCTGCTTTCTTCATTTTCTAATTTCTTAGGGGAAGGTGAATGAGGAAGGTCTAATTGAGGAAATGATTCATGTGAAGAAGATGAACCAAGGTCAGTGGAGGGTGATGGAGGTGTGTGAGGAGGATTTTGAGATGATGATGGCAGAATTTGTAGAGGAATGGGATGTGGAGTTTTGAAATCATCGTGGGCGATGAAAACCTCCCAGGGGATGCCTTTTTGTTCTAGTTGGTGTGAGACAATCACTTTGATGAGGGAATGATGAAAGAGGCTTGACATTTGTTGGGATGGAGGCCTTTTCTGCATGATGGAAGACATTTTCTCAATACTTTTGCAAAGATAGTAGGGCATGTGTAGTATTTTGGTTTTGGAGAAGTGCATGAGGAGCCTTATGTAGCATGAATAGACTCTAGAGAACCTACCCTCACAGGTGAAGTATTTCATGATGATCTTCATTAGGAGAGCATATCTGTCCAATAGATGAGAGAAGGGGAACATAGTTTTACAGTCATCTTGA